>JANHFX010018225.1:89492-110533 GCA_027560015.1 Chloroceryle amazona | reverse complement strand
TTTTTATGGATTGGGGTGATATTTGCCAATTTCCAGTCATATGGGATCTCCCCAGTGAGCCAGGACTGTTGGAAGAATTTGGACCATACTGGTATAAAGGACATGGATGGATACTTTGGATACCTTGAGACTGGACAGCTTCAGATCATCACACTAACTTTGAATCATTAAATAAAAATATAAAAGACTTGAGATAGTCTGACTATAAGGCTTCCCTTACAGAATTTTTATAGTATTCCTATGGTTAGAGTTGTCCAAATTGTATAAGCTTTTTTTGAACAAGTAATCACAGTTTTACACATTATTGTGTGTGAGGCCTGAAAGGATAAAATTTGCAAAGGAGTATTCTAGAGGTACAAGAAAGCAGCTCAGATTTTATGTCAAAGTCAGGAGTCAGCAAGCCAGGCTGGATTCCATGTACCTTGAGGTAGGTCATTGGTAGCTTAGTTGTCATATACCAACCTTATACAAAAATGTAGTTGTGTATGAATATGATTGACAGCCAGCTGTGGGCTGTTATAAAAATCTGCATCTGGGAGAATACTGCAGAAAATAAAAATCTGTCCCTTTGTTTAACCTCCCATGGTTTTACAGGTCCAGGGTGTAAGAGACTGACTATTGTTGTCTCAAACCTGAACAGAGAATGATGAGTAGGGCCTGTCTGGAGGGAGTGTTAATGTGTCTCAATGGCTCTGTTCTCCTCCTTTGGCTCCTTGCAGACAAGTTAACAATAGGAAGAGAAGTTCTACATAGGTGGGACAGTGTCTTTTCCCTGAGTAAATTTTTTCTGCTAACCACAGTGACTGCAGCAAGGGTGGGCCAACAGTGGGCACCACACTAGAAGGGGGTTATGCAAATTAACACCACCTCTCTACGCTTCCTGTGGAAATTGTGGATGCCACCCATATCCCAAGTGTATAAGGGGGCAGGAAAATACTGATCTGTGTGCACCCACCACCAAAGAACTGGAGGTCTGGACTGATCTCGTGAGATGTGACTGGATCCAAGGGTGGTGATAGCTTTCTTTCTGTCTTATCTCTCTTCCCCCTGTCTTTTCCTCTTTCTACTCACTTTTCCTTGATGCTTAGTTGTGCCTTAAAGTAATTGATAAGAAAATAATCTTTATGACCAAACAACTTTATCTGCACCGTTTATTGATTATTGTTAGGGAGAACTGATAATTGTTTTATTTTGTTGCTCTGAGTTATTGTCATGACTACCACTGCTGTGGCTCTGCCGTGCAGGGACAACCTCTGCCAGAGGATCATAACGATTCACCTTCCTCATCATTCACTGAGTGGGACAAGACACAGGGGAACAGCTTCTCTTTTAAAGAGAATTCTCCTTGAGCCATTTCTCTTTCATGGAAATGTTGATACCAGCATGTTCAGAAGGAGCTTTCCCTAGCATCAAAACCTAAAGCACAAAGGATGGCTCTTGTTGCTCTTTTATATATGAGTCACAAGAGTAAAGTTCATTACTGTGGGATGCAAGTCATCTCCTGGAAAACATTCATTCTTAAATCCATCATAAGTATAGATATTATTCCCAGTGAATCCTTTCCTTGTAATGTGTTTCAAGTTTGCTCTGACTTGCTCAAGATTTATCTGATCTGTGTTGACACAGAGTTCCAGCAGCAGCTGAAACACGTATTTTCCACACCACAAGCTATAGGAAAACTAACATTGATCTCTTGAGTGTCCACTGTTCCCACTACTGATATCCTGTATTGTGTTATTGTTTTTTAAGTCATTTCCTACACTGAACATATACTGTAATTCCTTGCCCTATTACGCAAATAAGTTTATATAGATGAGCTTGCTTGTGAAAAACTATGCAGAGTGCTTTCAAAGATAAATCGAAAATTTAGATAACCTTTGCTTCTGGCCAGAAATATGACTAAAAGATTAAATAATTTTCTTTTGAATTGTTTTTCGTTGCTAAAGCTGAAACAAATAAGGTGGAAAATGTGATGTTTGGAAAGAGGTTAGGTTTAAAAATAGACATGAAACCTTAAGGAAAGGGGAGTGCTTGGTCTGTAACCTAGAAACTGAAATCCCTAAAGAAGTATCCACTGCAGCAAGACCTGAAAAGAAAGAGAATTTTAAAAATCCAATGAAATAACCAGAAAAAAAAATTAGAATAAAAAAAAATCATTGCAAATGAAGAAGTGATCCCACATAGTGACTTTGGTCTATAGCGCTTACTCATGCGGTTCTTTGTAGTGAGACATGCTGTTTGGAGATAAAGTTTTCATAACTGAAAATAACTATCTCTGAAAAATGTAGGAAACAGGATTTATAAATGCTTAACGTACAACTAAATTGCTTGTGTATGAGAATTTTGTGGTAAGAATTATAAACGTATGGTTCTGAGGCTTTCTATATGTTGGAAAATAGGTCATCTTGCTACCATTATTTAAAATGTTACAGAGGGCATACAGTTTTAGTTAGCAATGTAAAAATCAGTTCGTACCTTCCTGTGCTTCCAGGAATGCCAAAGGGAGCTTTATATGTAGAATTTGTCAGTAAAATTTGGCTGGCGTATCTGGCACTCTCAAGGCTATACAGCAGTGTAACAAAGTGAAGACACTCTTCCTTGCACAGCGTGTGTAGTGGCCAACTCAAACTTGCAATCTGTGCGCTTGCCTCCGAGTGAATGAAGGCTTTTGACAGATGATACTAAGAAAAGAAAAGCGTTTAGTGCATTATTTTTTTTTTGTATCAGCCTTTACTAAAAAGTAAACTGAACAAAACAACCACCGAACAACCTTCCATCTTAATCAATGAAAGAGCACAAAACAGAGTACTTAGCTGCTCTTAAATCAGGCAAGCCTGATGAACTTCATCTGTGGATACTCCACATCTGCAATTGTGGTTTTCAAGAACACGTGGAGGATTGGCAAAGAATCAGCAAATGAAAAATACATCTGTGGTGCCTGTCTCTAAAGAGGAGGAAAAGGAAGAAGTGAGCAGCTGTGTACTGCTCAGTTTAATTTCAGACTGTGCAGTTCAGGAAAGGACTGGGCTATTGAATTAAAAGCAAACATGAAGGGAGAGACTGACTTTGTAAAGACACAAAAGACTTATGAGAGATTTGTTTCAAGCTGCTTCTTCTAAGTTTTCTGTCTGAGGGGTTATGTTGTCCCAGGCAATAATTGTAAGAACAAAAACCTCTTGGAGTAGAAATTGGAAATAATTTTCCAGATGGCATGCTGTATTTAATGAGAAGAAAGACAATCTGACCTGAAGACTCTAATTTCGGCTTGGGGCCACTTCACATCAATATTAGAGGTCATTACAGGCAGGTAGAGTAAATGTCTATCTGTAACAGT
Source organism: Chloroceryle amazona (assembly GCA_027560015.1). Taxonomy (NCBI): domain Eukaryota; kingdom Metazoa; phylum Chordata; class Aves; order Coraciiformes; family Cerylidae; genus Chloroceryle; species Chloroceryle amazona. The sequence goes on along the minus strand of JANHFX010018225.1, from coordinate 107,199 downwards.
GTAAATATAGTCAATCTTGTGCCAGGGTGGGGAAAGGGCCAACAAGACTCCTTAATATCCATTCTAACTCTTTTTTTTTTCAGTGGTGCCGTGCTAAAATAGGACTTGAGTTCCTTCAAAAGTATAATGATTTAGTATAAATGTCAGATAGTGAACATACACTGTAAATTGATCTCACAAACAAAATATTAGTTGTTCATATTCACTAGCAAATAACATGATTCTAAATATATGTGAGGTTATGGAAATGTGCATGGGTTATCATTAGATCAGTGTCACAAAATGTGCATATATGTGCTGAGTATGCAATTTTATGATGAATAAATGTTCTAAGTAGCTCTGCTGTGCTGCTAAACCAAGAAAATATTATGCATCTTTATTTACAGTTAAGCACTATTCCATCTGACTTTCATTCAGAAAACAAATTACAGGAAGGAGGTAACAGTTAAACCTCTGTGGGGTGGTCTTTAATAGGAAGTGAAGAAATTACTTAGGCAGAACAAAAATCAGTCTTACAATAGTTGGCATCGTTGTTGTCCATAAGGTTTTCTGTAAAGCATTATAGTATTGGATGTTTTTCTGTATTGGTCCAATACAAGGAGTTACTTTGAAGTGAAAACGGAAAATGAGGCTTTGTTTTTTTTCCTTTATTTTCTGTGAGGTTATAGTAGTCGTGCTGAGAATCTGTTATATTCAAGAAAAACAGCCCCAGAGCCAGTCAATAATTAGTATGGGTCAGTCCATATCTAGAATGGTCTATTTCTAAAAATTCTCTTCCTATTTTGACTTTTAAGCACTAAATGACTGAAACCTTCTTCAGCATAGATAGTAATTTGGGTAAGCTTTGTTTCCATTGAGAAAACATATCTCCTGCCTTTTAAAATTGGTGCTCTGATTGGAAGAGTATTGTATGTTTTGTTTGATTGAGGCTAGTGGTATGACTTGACTTTCACGATGAAATATCTCTGAAGAGTGCACAATTTCTGAATTGTTCAACTTCCATTCTCTGTGTCAAGCTGTTTACTGACATTTCAAACTTGGAAAACCAAGTCAAATACTTATGTGCCTTTACCTTTCCTAGCAAAATAGGCTCTAGGTATTTGTTTTAAATATCTGGAAAGGGTTCTGATTTTACTGGGTTTTTCTGGGCATTTTTGTTTATCTTAATTTCCACCAAGAAATATTCAATCAGTATAAAAAAATCAAGGAATTAAAATTGCACTGTTCACATGAACTGATTGCAGAATTCTATGCCACAGTAACGGAGCAATTCCTTCACTCCAGGTTTTCCTTGTACGGGACAAGAAATCATTTGTGCTACATCAGACCTCTCAGATCATTAAAAAAACCCTACAAACAAGCAAACAAAAACACACACAAAATCCCCAAACCACATAATTTTTAATACTTTTAATTTTTAATCCTTTTGCATAATTTTGGCACTGAGTTCAATTGCCAACACATACAAAAAATAAACCAAACAATAACCCAAACCAAAACAACCCTAACTGCCAAACTAGCTCCATTTCTTTTGAAGAGGTTGATGGGTAGATGCCTATTTTTTTGCAGTGGACACAACTGCAGGGTCAGGACACTCTCAAGCTGATTCTGTCTGTTTGCCAGAATTGTAGTTGTTTAAATCTGCACATTGGTTATCTTTCATTTCCACAAAACACAACTGCAGGGCAGCAAAAACAGGTATCAATATTAAGAGGTACCGCTTGCTAGCACTTTTTCCTGAACTTAAGCACACTTACATTTGCTTTCCTTGTTGAATTAAGCATGGGCTAAATGCAGAACCTTTGTCAAACACAACCCAGCTCTGTAGGTCAATAGAAATAAATAATTTAATGCAGGTAAATAGAAGATCTTTATTTTTTATATCAAGGTAGCAGAAGTCTGGATTCAGGTTCTGTTTAAATGACATTTATCCAATAATGAAGACCAGGCAGAATGATGAATGTGTTTCAGCATGTCTGTGCTGAAATAGGTTTATAAACAAGTACCTGCCATAAATCACAAAAACGGCTTTGTCAAAAGTAACTAGGGACCAGATGCATCTTTATAATTACCTGTGACACCCATTGTCCTGCTTTCATATCCTCTGCTCCTCGCTTAGATAATCTGTTTTATTTTACTTGTGGTTTCAATGATTTACATTCTATTTGGAAACACGGGCTTATGTCTGGGAAGCTTCTCAAGAAAGGCTCTAGCAATTGCATTAGGGATGGTAAAATGTGTGAGGTTCACTGGCTAAATGCTACAAATCATTTATTCAGGAGAGCAGATGAAACTACTCACTAGTACTTTCACAAGAACTTAGACAACTGGTTTTCCACGTTGAGTATTTTTATTTGCCTGGTTTCTGGAGTTTGTTCAGCAGGTAGGGGAAACTTGGTATTTGTTTCCCTTGGCTACATCTCCTATTCATATTCAGTGTTACTATGCTGGTCTCTACTCACAGCGCTAATTTTCCTCTGCAATCAATAAGAAATTGCATCACTCATGAATATTTTTGTTCTTTGCTTTTCCTTTTGAGTTAATGTTGCAATTTAAGACCAATCAGCTCTTTGTGGTTACAGCTTAATGGTTATTTCTGGTTTAGCTTTGAGAGGGCTAGAAAGAGAGTTCTGTCTCCTTTAGTCTTTGCTAACTTTCTATTGTGATATCAGGCATCTAGAAATAACATTAATGCAAACAGTGTTAGGCTTAAAGCAGGCATCATGTAGGAAAAGAGATTAGAAGAAAAGGGAATGTAAAAGCTTGGAGGTAAAAGCTGATTGAATTTGATTTTTTAAAATGTTTTTATATTTCCTACTGCGGCTACCATGCTTAGCTGATGCACAATCACAGTAATGTGTTCCCTCATACTGGTTTACAAAAGAGCTTTGGAGTAATCATGGAATAGAAAGCACGGAGCTAGACAATAAATGCCTCTGCTCTTAGGTCAGCCTATTTAATTTCCCTTTCAAATCCAATTGTTCACCTGCCGTGCTTATTAAATATAAGCATGCTGTCTGTATTTAAATACATTGTCTGTGCCACTTCAGCACTCTGTACCTGTTGCTTTGCCATTACTGATGCAAGTTGCCTTTGAGGATGATTGTAGAATGGTCTTTCTTACACTACTGCACAGAGTGATTTTCTGTTTCTCTTTTCATTTTGGTACTGCTGCGTCTGCACCCGGCTATTTCATCTGATGGCCTTACTTTTTACCTGTAGGTTCCACCTCCCAGAGCTCACCAGCCATCATATATAGTAAAACACTTTTAATAAATCTGTAACTTCTGGTCACCATAAGAAAATGACATGGAGGAATTTCATTATCCTCTCTGACCCTTTTTGGATGATTACATAATAGATGGTGATGGGATTACAGCTATTTCATTCTTTTTCTTCAGACCAGGAATGAAGGAACCTTGAGTACTGATAATTATAAGCATGATCACAGCGGTGTTGTTGCCATGAAAGAGGCTGCCCAAATCCTGTATCATCTGTAATGAAAGTAGCACTCCCATAGACAGCCACTTCACGTGACAGATTACTCCTGCCCAATATTTCTTTCTGTTAAAAAAATTGTCTTGGTTCCCTAAATAGATAATTTGTCTCCAAGGAATCTTGAAGAGACCCCCCCATAGAACAAAGCACACAGGGAAGAAATAGAGCACTTTTTTTTTTTCCTGCAAAATCAGTCAGATTCCCTGGGACAGAGCCCAAACAGGCACAGTTAACAGCAACATTTAACATGGCTGTGGTCTGGATGGCCTAGAAGGATTCATCCCAGCTGTGAGTGTGAGGCCACCCCTACAAATCCAATACAGGGAAAGAATTGCTTGGTTCCTTGTCTTCTGAGTTAGTTCCTCTCAGATGCCTCCCTACCAATAGCAAAATACAGTCAATTTAATTTCCCTCTAAAGAAATCTTCTTTAAATACAGAATATAAATTAACAGTTAATCCAATCAACAATCAGTATTAATTCACTTTCAGGATGGGCCTCTTGCTGATGTAGTAAAACCACAAGGACTTTTTGTTTCCATCCTTCCTAAATTAATATTCATTTGAAATTGACCTTAACTGAGCCTCTATCATAGAGATGCATCCAAAACTTAAAGTTACATTGCATTACCTTCTCCTTGCTTCAAAATTCCAAGGAGGGAATGCAGGATAGGGATAGATTAATATAATGAATGCTGACTGACCATTAGCTACAACTCATTCTTGAGTGCATCTGAGAAACAGTATTAACATGTAATTTTAAAGGTTGAACAGTGAGGAGCACTGCATTTTGATTTTGGCTTATTCAGATGCAGGTTTGTTCTAAAATTTGCATATGCTTCTATTTATGGTTCTGAAATCTGACTATAACTATCCAATTTAACATGCAGCATGCATACCCTGAACTTTAATTTCCACCACAATGAAGTAACATGATGATCTTACTCTTAACTGCCATTTAGAGCAAGAATTGAGCTGCTTAGTGAAAAATCCTCTATTGCCTTTTCCTAAGATCACGATAGTGCTGTCACAAGTCTTGTCATATCAGTTCCAGTGCTATACCAATTGTTCACAGAATGTTCATGTGACTACACATAAGCTGATATCTTCCACGTATCTCCATATACCATGGTGTAGTGCATGTTATTCTCTGTAACCTTTTTTTGGCAAGAGGCTTAAGAGTCTTCAGAAACATTAAATTTTCATACCATGCAATGAGACTACTTTGTTTTTAATGTGATTAAAACACAAATGTGTCTCTTTTTTTCCTAGAGCTTTACATTGGATCTTTTGAGCTGTAGTGAAGCCAAGCTCACTGTAGCTGAGATCTACTATTATAGACTTAGGGATAGGGGAAATGTAGGTAAGATCCTGCTAATGACTAACGCATTCCTAAAGCAAATATGTAAAATTATGTTAGGTAAAATGAGGCATTCTTAAGTTTAAGCAGAATATTAGAAGACAGTGTGCGCTATGATACTCCCGAGTGATGAATTCAGCTAAAAACATTTGTGGAAAAGATATGTTAGTATGCTTTATGCCTCTTTCTGCACTTTCTTTGGTTTGATTTAGTACAAAGTTAATTTATCCAAAGCACATATTATTCTATTGCTGAGTTACCTCCCCAGGCTTATTTGTCCTGAAAGTGGATCTCCTTTAATTCATGAATGAAAAAGACTTAATTTCCCTAAAATAATTTTATATTCTTGTATGTGTATGTAAACATTTGTGTATATACTGCATCTATGAAGTCCTTGTTAGTCTTTATGACAAAGGTTCAGCTTCTATTGCATAGCCATAAGGACTTCTGGTAACTAAAACTTTATCCAGTATTTGTGACACTGTAACTGAACATGGAATGTGGCCATCTTTCTTCATGTGTTTTCTTTAGACTATGCATTTCTATTGTTTTAAAAGGAATTATTTCTTCTTTCTTGGTGATGAAGAACTAATATCTTCTCATTATCTGCTTAATATCTTTAAAATACATACTCATTAGGGACATGGCATGACTTGCAGTATTTTTATGGCATGTAAAGAATAAAATGAAAAAAAAAAATTATCTTTAGGATTATGTTCTTTTGTATCATCTCTAATATATACTGCATATTGCTGGAAGAGTTTACTAGGATGATTAATAATTTGGAATCCTTCTTGGTGTACTGGTTGCCAACAGCATCAAAAACCTCTGGAATAAACGACAGTAGATAAAAGCTTTCTAGTGGAAGTGAAGAATTAGGACAGGTTTGTAAGTAGCATTAGTTTTACTGGTGAAGTTGGAGCTTACAAAGGAATTTTAATGTTTGTTCTGATAACTTTTAACCTGAAAACAAATAATCTACATAGAGTTTTTAGTAAGAAATATTTCAGCCTCATTAAATATGAAATTGGCATAAATCTAATAGTGAATTCTAAGCAACACAATCCTATGAACTTCCTAACCCTTTTGGGAAGGGAATACAGAAGGCATGTTGTTCTCACTGCTGATGTGAGTAGTGGTTTGGTTTTATGACCAAATCTTTCCGGGGGTACATGCTTTTCAAGGAAGAGAATGCTTGTGCTAAGAGAGTGTGACCTGTCAAATCAGGGATATTTTCTACCTGGAGAAAGAGTTTTTCTTTAAACTCTCCTTTCCTCAAGAAAACATAGAAGCTTTGATTCATTTGATATACATACTGCAAAGTTAAAATGTCATAATAGAACATTTGAGTGCCATCTCTGAGTGGCACCTTTGTCATTACAGACATCTGCATAGCACCACCTACATTCCAAGGATTTTTACTTACAACTTTCTGTAATAAGGGTGTATTATATGTGTGTATACATAAATATATTGATATAGGACAACGGGTTATGTGTGTAAAATTTTAGTTGTAATTTGTCATTACCAAATCCTCAGATTTCCTCTAAAAAAATCTTTAACTGTTCTTTGTGCCCACATACCCTTGCACTGCTAACAAATTATACTGTCGTTCTCTTTACCATTGCTCTATCTTACTTGCGGCAAGTAACCAGTACAAATGTTTCTTGAGTTTTGCCTGAGCTGGCATTATCTCATTCACCTGACCCTAACTGAGCTCAGAATGAGAGAGACTAATGCAGGTATTTTTGCAAATTGTCAGGCTGGACTTCGTTCTTTGTAACATTTTGTTCATGTGACAGGCTTTGCAAAAGCAAGTTTTAATATATATAAAAAATAAACGTTTGAAATATTCAAGGTGGAAAATTTCAATTTATGTATTTCAATGTATATGAAGAACTCAGGGCGATAATTTCTGCCACAGAAAAGCTACTGTCAATCCTGCGCTACAGAAGCTTTACTCTTACTTTAGTGGATATTTTCTATGCATAGTGCTCTTAGACTTCATGAAATTACTTCAATATTTTAGCATTAGAATCACAGAAATGTCTAGATTGGACAAGATCTGTATCATCATCTAGTCCAATCATCAGCCTAACACTATCAAGTCTGCCCCTTAAACCACATCCCTAAGCATCCCATCTAATCAGCTCTTAAACATCTCTAGGGATGTGAACTCCACCACTGCCCTGGGCAACCCCTTCCGACACCTGATAACTCACTCAGCAAAGTTCTTCCTAATACTGAAGCAAAACCTCCCCTGGCACAGCTTGAATCCATTTCCCCTTGCTCTATTGTCTGTTGCTGAGTTAAACAGGTGACCTCTGTAACCTCCCTTCAGGTAGGCAGAGAAAGCAGTAAGGTCTCCCCCGAGTATCCTTTTCTCCAGGCTCCCTCAGCCATGGCCCACAAGATGTGCTCAAGGATCTTCAAGTTTTGTTGCTCTTCTTTGAAGCACTGGAGCATGTCCCATGTCCTTCTTGTGGTGAGGGACCAAAAAATATAGGTCACTAATATTTTTGTCAACATTTCACATTTATTAAACGTTACTGTATTATGAGCAAAAGATTTGACTATAGGCGCATATTTTTCTCTTTGGTCTTTCACGTTTTAAACAAACACAGTTTGGTTTGGCTCTGAATTTTGTTACCACTTGCATATTTTTAACTTCTGTTTTAAGTGTGCTTCAAAGCTTATTTTGAAGTGAGAAAGACTGCCAATTAAAATGTTCTTATTGGTCGGAAAGGAAGTAAAGAGTGTTTTTTGCTAACTCAGTTACAAACCTTCCACCAGAATTTTCAAGTAGCCTTGAAGCAACTGTCAACTGTTTGCCTCTAAAGAAAGAGTTCAAGTTTTGTCATGCAATTAGTGAGTGTTCAAAAGGCCACAGCGTTCACAAGCTGAGCTCTGGCATGGAAGTCTCTGTACAGGCAATTCTCTTTCTTCTAAGTGTACCTGCAAACAGTCTACCAAAGGCAGAAGAACTCAGAATAAAATTAGAGAGGAGATACAATAACAAAAATGCTACTTCAAGGGGAATAATCAGTGCTTTGAATTAGAAAATCACTTAAATACCTGAAAAAGGGATTACTTTTAGAACACAGCCTTACTTTTATGGGTATGTTCCCGAGCATATTATGCATAGATGCACACACAAACAGCAGCACCCTGGTACTATTCTTTCAGCCCTGTGTAAATATACATCTGCTTTAACTCGGTTAATGAGGAAAGAATATCTTCAATATCTTCTCTGGGTGTACATTGTTGTCGAAAATTTTGTTTCTAATCACATCTCATTCAAACTTCATTTTCCAAGTATTTGCCTAACAGAAGCACCATTCTGGAAACACTGAGTGTCATTTATCAGGTACCTGGTAATACATCAATCTAGCCCTTCTGTGTTACCTTAAAATTTTTCTTTAAAATTAAAGATTCTTGTTTAGTAATGGTATGTCCATCAACTTCTGCTAAGTTACTGTTTCATCTTAAATAGATTCAGAGACAAATGGGAGGAAATTTGGTGAACATTTTGATGGCTGTTGAATTCCAGAGCTTTGGTGTTCTGCTAAAATACTGTCCCTAGGCAAAATCAAATACTATTATAGGTTGCAGCAGAAGCATTTTAGATGGGGGAAAAAATCCTGGTGTAAAAGGAAGGCAAATATGTTTTTTGCTGAATCATGACAGTTCTTGTGTTTTCAGGCATGAAAGCAATAGAAGGCCAAGGTTTCAGGCCTATATTCAGTACCAAGAGCTTTTTATAACACTTCTATTATGTTATTGTTTAGTGGCTTAAGACATTTTTACATTAATATATGTTTATCTAAAATTGGCCTCCATATTTGGTACTGTAATATTTGTTTCTTAAAGTGAGACAATTTGTCCTCATTTTGGGGATATTGAGAAGAAGCATATTACCTTCCTGATAGGCATCAGAGCTCTGTGTTTTAAAATTGGTCTCCTGTAGGAATCTCTTAATTAAGCCATTCAATTATCTTACATAACAGATACATATTGGAGAATTTGGTACTGGTTTGTAGGCTGGTGTGTCTTTCAGGCATCTTGTAGATATAACTTCTCTGCCCTCTGACTTTTCTTTAAGAGCCAAGTACCTTCATACACACGGAGATATGTACATATCCACATCCCCATGAAGTTCTACTCATGATTTTGGAAGCTATTTTCTTTCTAATTTTGTTTTCAATATGGAAAGGCATAATACCTAAATAACACTTTTTTTTTTTACTTTGTAAGAACTTAAGACATTGTATTTTCATAATTTGCAGATTTATAGAGTTGGTTATAATAAGGAAAAAAAAACAACATAAATATACTTTGGGATCTATTATGTCCAATAAATGAATAGGAGGATTTGTGTGAATAATTCCTGTTATCACTAATGGCCATTTTAATTATTATATGCCTCAAAGACATAAAATGTCCCTGTGAAGCTGAAGTATCTGTGATCTTTAGTGAGTTACATATATGCAAACTTGCTAAATGATTTTTAATTGGTGCATCTCATCATTCAGTTATTTTAACAAGTCTGCTAGCTAATTTTCCTGAAGTCCTGCTGCTGCTATTTATCTCTCCCTTCAGCGAAGAGTAGTTCATTGACACCAGCATCCTAAATCCTATTTATCATAAATAGCTGCAAATCAAGATTAATTCCCCTGGTAACCTGCAATTTAATTTTCCTGTTCACATATGAATGCATCCATTTTGCATCTGCGAAGAACCTAACTCTGATTAGGAAGTCTTTGTTGCACTTCTGTATCATTCCCTCTATACCATTGTCCCTCTATTTAAAGAGATGTATGAATGCCTACAAACTAGTGAAATGATGATAGGGTTGAGTCCCCATGGGTAAGAAACAGGGGGAAGGCCAACAAGGCTGATATCGTGGCAGGAGTCTGTTATAGACCACACAACCAGAATGAACAGCTGGATGAAATATTCTGTAAGCAGCTGGGGAGAGGTCTCACTGTTGCTACCCCTTGTTCTGGTGGGAGATTTCAACTTCCCAGACATCTGCTGGAAAAACAGCAGAGGGAGAAGAGTTCCAGAGGTTTCTGGAGTGTGCAGAAGATAACTTCCTTAAACAGCTGGTGAGGGAGCCAAGGAAAGAAGGTGCCCTTTTGGACCTGTTGCTTGTGAACAGAGCAGGACCTGCGCGGGAAGTAAAGGTTGGAGCCTGGGTAGGACACGGTGATCATGAAATGACCATGGAGCAGGTCCAGAGAAGAGCAACTAAGCTGGTAAAATCTTATGAGGAACAGCTGAAGGAAGTGGGGCTATTTAGTCTGAAGAAAAGGAGGCTGAGGGGAAACCTTATTGCTCTTTACAACTACCTGAAAAGGAATTGCAGAGAGGTAGGCACTGGTCTCCTCTCACAAGTAACTGGTGACAGAACAAGAGGGAATGGCCTCAAGCTGCACCAGGGGAGGTTTAAACCGGATACGAAGAAAAATTTTTTCACTGAAAGGGTTGTCAGGCATTGGAACAGGCTGCCAAGAGGGGTGGTCAAGTCACCATCTCTGGATAAGTTTAAAAGCTGTAGAGATGGGCTGCTTGGGGGTATAGCTCAGTGGTGGACTCGGTAGAGTAGGGTTAATGGTGGGACTCAATCTTAAAGCTCTCTTCCAACCCTGATGATTCTATGCTGAGGATTGAGGTCATTTAGCAATATTGTGGATTCCGTATTATATTGAATAACAATAAAAACAACAGATGCTCTGAATTTAACACAATCTTTTTAAGCAGTGGAAGATCAGATTAAAAATCCTCAGATCTCAAGAGAATTACATATATTGTCACTGAGCACTGTCTAGACAGATATTTCTTTATTTTCTCCTATAAACAGTAGAAATTTAAATAGTAATCAAAGTAGAAATAAAAAAAAATTCACATCGTGGCAACCTTAAATTAAGAACAAAGTATTACAACTTTTTTTCCAGTCCTCTGTTTAACAGGATAGAGAGTGTATTCTCTCTACAGAAACTGCTTTATGCAGTTCTAGTGGCAAGATCACATTGGCTTGACCTGACTATTTTAGCTGGGTTTGGGTTATGAAAACTGTCAATATCCAGTGAGCTGCTCTGCTCCAGGAAGGTGCAAAGGAAGCCTGCCCAACCATCACAATTGATGTTTGAGAATGGAATAGCTCTCATTTTTTTTCTTCAACTCTTCATCTTCTGATGTAAAAATTTGCTTGATGAATAAGATAAAAACCTCCTGCATTTGAACTGTGATACATACTGGGCAGGGCTTTATGCAAATTTGTGGGGTTTTCCTGTTATATCAGTTCAGAAATGAACTGAGGATGCTTCGAATCCTGTAAGGGCAAAAGGGCTTAGTTTTGTTCATCATTATCAAACAAAACCGAATATCAACCACTCATTATTAAGATTGATAATGAAACATTTCCAAGCTGTAACTTTACTTTGCAAGTTAAATTTTTTGCCTTTACAACTATTGTTTCTTTTATATTTTTCCTGAAACCACTTTACTTGCTTTTTATTCATGTCTCAATTTCTTCTTCTGAAGGCCTTGAAGACTTCATAGGCTAAAAGCCACGGTGATAATGAGCCATCACCTATGGTCAGGCTGGACCTAATTCAACTACAAGCTCTCTAGAACACGTTTCTCATTTTCAGAAACAAAGTACAGTTTATCTTTTTTTGAAAATGCCTTTACTGAATAAATAGAGTATTTGGACTGGTAGACGAGAGAGATAATCTCCATCACAAGACAAAGCCATTTTCTCTTTTTCCTTTCCCTTTATCAGCTATGAAGACTTCACATTTCTAACATAGACATTGCATGTTACAAGTCTCAAACTAAAACAAAGAAAAAAAAAAAAAACCACCCCCCCAACAAACAAAATGAACCAAACAAAAAAACCCTAATAAATAAGGTTGTTCCCTACTCAGACTTTTGTCTGCAAATTAACATTACGTGAGGTACATGTAGATCAACTTTTTCAAGCTGAGCTTCAGAAACTTGAGGACAAGGGATCCAATTAAGAAATATTGAAACTGAAAAATATGACTTGAGTAATTTTCATACTAAAGGTTGTACAGTTCAGAATCAACAACAACAACAAAGTATTTAGATTATGCTGATTCTGCCCTTTAAAGTTTGTTTTTCCTTCCAGACCACTGTTAAGCAATTAAAGTCTTTTTGTTCCTTTCTAATTGGAAATGAAAATGAGAGCCTGGGCTCCAGAAGGCCCATCGCTGCTTAGGTACAGATATAGTTAGTTAGTATTTTTTAAATTTCTTAAAGGTGTCATAATGACAAGAAAAATTACCTGTTTTCTGTCACTTCCTCAGAGATAAAAATGCAGATGCCTTTATTAGTGTAGCTGCTCACCGGGGAGTTTGAGCATCACAAGAAAGGTTCAAAAAAGGTGCCAGCAGTCTGTTTCTGGAATGAAAGTCTGTGTCAGACCTGCCTGGTGGCACCATGCAACACCTGGTTTGGTGAATGTAGAATCTAGCAACTATGAATGGCATACTTCAGGTCTGCAGATCGTGGTGTTATGGAATAATAGAGAAAGGGGATAGAACGGTTTCATCCTATGGGCAGTGCTGGGTCATAGAAAAAGAGCAGATTTGTTTACGAAGAAACCTGAATGAAATTCATTAGGGATACTTCTACTGAGTTGGGCTTTTTTGCAAGACTTCATCCACAGAGGTCACAAATCAAAAGGACTGCTTCTACGATCGTGCCTAATAAGAAGAGATTTCAAAAGTAATGGATTACACAGCTGCTTAGCATCCTGGCTTTGGTTCAGGACTTTCACATCTTCCTCTGCCTTTTTTTGACAGCATCATGACATGAAGTCTTAGTAAAGTATTCTGTGTATAACTGCTTTACATTAAATCAAAGCCCCTTACTCCTGATTCATGCTCTTTGGATAAATTAAGGAACCAATCTACCAAGTAAATCCCTGTTTCATTTCATTACATATAGACATGCAGACATACATGCATTCATTCACACAACTTGCAAGCTGTCTGCTGCTGACAATCAGGGATAATATTTGTCATTCTGTCACCTGGGATTAGATTAGATAAGCAGATAGTCTAGACATAACTACATCCAAATATAGAAGACACCTACCTCTATTCTATTGGCTCCCCAACACATTTTTCATATAAGAGATTTTTGTTTGTATTTACACCCATCTGTGAATGCACAAAGGACTGGCTAAAGTGTATGAATTTGAGAAGCTCTGATTTTTAAAGTGTAATGTAAAATTTTTCTTTTTGCTTCATCTTTAAAAATTTAGACATGTCTTGTTTTTAAACTATTTAACAAATGTATTAAGCGTAAGATCAACTAAATTAACATAATAATATAACTTAACATAAGTAACAACTTTTTTACTAGTAGTAGTATTACTAGGATTTATATTATGATAGTGGCTGGAAGTCCTGCGTAGTAACCAAGCTATGAGGTTAGGCTAGACGTACTACAAACTCAGAAGGTAGTCCAATTTAAACCAAATCAAAGGAAAAAACATTTCATTTCTAGTCACCAATTATTCCTGTCATATCCTAACATATCTTAAACCTTTACTCATTCTTGTTGAAGCTTGAATTATGTTTCTAAATGTACTTTATAAGCTATAAAATACAGGTTTGTTTGTCTCCCCTAGCATGACCACAGCAAAATTCTCAACCAGAGGGCTTGACAAAATCTGAGGTATCTCTGAAAAGTAGCACATTTGTGCATAGTGGTATACACCTGTAAGAAATACTGGCTTAAAGTACTTGAAATTTCTTCTTTTCTAATGTCTCCGTATTCTGATCAAATTAATTCATCTTAAAGAAAACCATTTAGATATTTCCTAGTACAGACTTGCTGTATCTCTATCATCCCACTGATGTAAGGTGCAGTTATCCACTAATTATCTTATATGTAAGGGTTTTTTTGACTTCCTAAATCGTATCTCTCTGAAACTGCCAGAAATTGTCTCACTCTGTACTAGTACTACTGCTATCGCGGTAGGAGTGTACAGATCAAGCTGTAAGGATCTCTGGTCCAAATACTCTTTACATATGGCCAACAAGGAACTAAAAATAGCATCTTTCTGTTGAGAAGCAATGCAAAGGGGAGGTGAGCAGAAGGTTTTTTAAAGAAAAAAATAAAAGTGGACAAAATACATACAAATAGTTTTTTTTGTGGTATTCACCCAGCTATGGGCTTGGAAGCTTTAAACCAAATTAAACAATTACCTTGAATTTGTTTAAGCTAAGACCTAGATCAGTATCTAGCCAACACTGTAGCTGAATGAGGCAAACCAATCACAACATAGAGTATTTTAGCAAAACTGTGCTTTACGGTGTATAATTAATTCCAGTTCCTTCCAATCTTCCAAGAGGTCTTTAAAGAAGCAAGAAATGTAGCTAAAGGGTTTTTATGCCTGCAGAATAATATCATTCAGAACATACCCTTTTTTAGCTCTAACTTGGGTATCTAGACCAACAGAAGTTTTTATTGCAGACATTGTGTAAGAGAGAGCTTCCTAATAATTCTAACACTTAGGACTTTTCAACCCTTTCTCAGTAAAATATTGATTTCTTTTTAAAGTAACTTCAGAGGAATAGGTAATTTGTAACATTCAAAGGCCAAAGCTCATCCTTCCAAGAGTATATAAGAGCTTCTTATTGACTTTTCTTCCTTTTGGTTACACTACAACGGTCAGTCTTTTCTTCTGTGTCTTTGAAAGAGACCCTCACAGATTTCAGGGGAATTGTGCTGCCTACAGATTGCCCAACAGAATCACAGCAAATAAAATGGTTATACCAAACCCATCTTAGCATACTTAAACCAAGCTTTTTTGCAGTATTAAAGCTAGTTATATATAGTTAGCAACAAATAAGAGCCCTGAATGACTCTTTTCCTAGCTTAGGGTCTTACCCAATAGAAGGGACTACACAGTCAGACTCTTTCTCCTATTTTCCCTTTTTTTTTCCCAAAGTATCTTTCATTCCAACCCACATAGCTATTGAGGCTCATCAACGGGAATGAAAAGGAACTATGGTGTATATACAATATATCTTTTTTGCTACCTTAATGGACTTTAGTACTGTATGAGACTTCAGTTTATACTTCTCTGGACATGGAACAAATGTATAAATAGATTTTTTTCAAAGGTGTTTGAACAGAAGCAATATATTCTCCTCAGAATAATATATAAGCTACTCTACACAATGCATACAGAAATGCACATGTCTTTGTATATTTGAGTAAACACATACATGTGATCAAATGTACAGTGGCATACTTCCATAAAAAGAAATGGCTTTTTAAAATTATGTAACTAGCCCTTCTTAGTTGGTAACTAAACACAATCTGGCCCAGGAAAAAGCCACTTAAAGTAAGGCATTTTGGAAATGTCTACAAATGACCCAAAATTTGTTTCTGAAACCAAAAGTATTTTAGATTCAACCTACCTATAAAATACTGGGAATAAATGCCTGCTTTTACAGGTTTTCTAATGGTGAACATTTCCTTTTCCACTATGGGAATGTGAGATTAATATTTAGAATCTCAGGGCTGTGATTAAAATGTTTACAAGTAGAAGGAGGGAACATTTATTTGTGGGGTTGGGTTTTTCTTAGCTAGAAAATGATGGATACTTAAAGGTTTCTAAAATTGAGATGTTGGACTGGTGACTAGAATTTACTTAGTGTATTGTAAAAGTACGTTACTTTTCAAGGCTGAATGATAACTTCTAGACTGAACTATTATACAAGATCATTAGTACAAATATATTTTGTGAATTTGGCATAAGAAATTATCCTGGTGCCTCGCTACACTTGATTTGCATCAGGGAAATTGAGAAAATTTTCTAGATGCTTAAAAAAAATAGCAATAACAAAACAAAACCTTCATTTCTTTCAACATTCTATAAGGAATGAAAACCTTGTGAAAAAAAGACTTGAAGCACCTGCTCATTTAGCCCTTTGATTTTAAACTATGTTTGATGATATAGTTTCCAATAGTTGTCTTGATAGTACAAATAATCACTCAGATGAAAAAAGATAATAACAGTAGTCGATGCATAACTGGTAATGTACATAATGAAATAATTAGGAATTAACAAATGATCTGTTAATATTTGCTGTCTAATCCCGCAAGAGCATGCCAAACTCACATTTTATCCCCATTTTCCTGGTATTACTCATATTTAGCCTCAGGCCTCCATCTTCATTTATTTCCTGTAGTTCTACTCCATTAAGTAGATCATCCTGAAATAGCCAGTCCCATTTGTCAGTCCTTTGTTCTGGTCCCCAAGCTATCCAGTATCCGGCTAATGTTTCTCATGCCTTTCTTCTTTTTGTGTCTTCAGTGAAGTTTATCACTCAGTATCTTACATGAGGCTCAGAATTAGATGTATAATTTAAATAGTAAAGCATAACTAGTTCTGAGGACAGAATTAGAGTAGTTGCTTCATCTTCCTTTCTGGACAGGTTGGGAGTTATATTCATCCCAGTCAGACTTCTGCTTACAGAAGTTGCTCATTTGTCCTTTGTAGTATATTACATATTGGTTTTAAACTTTTCACATTAGGATTAGACCTAATAAGGGACCTAAGCAGTGCAATGTTTGATATAAAACTTTCAGGCTCCAAATAACATTTATTCCAGGAATTTTAGGACTCTGGGAACATTTGCATTAGGTTTTATTTTGAGAACAAAGCTGGGAAGAGCACTTAAGAAGTGGGAAGTCACTGCTTTTTCCCTTCTGAAATGCAGCCAGAGGAAACATTGCTGCTGCTGTGTTTTTGTACAATAATTCATTGGTTGAGCACTTCCCCAGGATGTGTGGAATTCAATTAACACTTATCTTTGAGGAGAACCACAGTCAGTTCTTCACCAAGACTTTTAACCTCCAGCTTATTCCAGGCTCTGGGGAAAGGAGCTTTGCTGACTGGACCTTCTGGTGTCTCAGGAAAAACTCCTGGAGAGCTTGTGAGAGACCTTCAATTTATTGCCTGGTGGTTTCTAAGCAAGAGAAAATCCTAGGTGCTGCTCCCTACTCAGTGGACTGGTTTATGTGTTTTGAGCACGTGTAGTCACTGGATGAAATACATAAATCAGTATCTCAGAGGACAGGTATCTGTGGAGAAAGTTTCCAAATCTCTAATCTTTAGCTTTGATAAACTGCGTTGTTTTATTTAGGATATAGAGACAGGTCTATTAGAAGACAGATAGGTTTTGATTTTTTGGTTGCTGTTTAATTTGCCCTTTAGCCAACACGCTGAGGAGGTGTGTACTGCTAATGAAACGCTTGTGTGGAACTGTCTTCTCAAAAACAACTCCCTAGGCATCTTTGAGCTGGTAGACTGAGGAGCAGTCTGGTATGAGAGCAATAAATTTGTGCTATACTGCTTCACTGATCTACCCTTTGTAGAACACTTCTCTAGGGCTCTCTTAAAAGCCATCACACGTGGTTCTGCATCCCCATTACATTCAGAATAATATGCTGCAAATCGGCTATGCCGTAGCACATCTGATTAAAGAAGTCATTCAAAATGTAGAGAGACAAATGTGAATGCTTTGTTTGAGTTTCTGGGAAGATTGTGACACACCTGAAACGTTTCATTCAATTACAATTACTTTATTAGTCACATTAGCTTTTATTTGAATTAGGTCTGGAAATGGGAAGGGGGAATAATTATTCATTAATGTAGTCTCTTTTTTCCTGAAGAATGGAGAGGTTTCTATGGGTGGATTTATTTTTTGATTCTGCATATACCTATAGTCACACTATAAGTCATAGGAGTTATTCAAGTATTTAGGAATAGTAGAAAGATAAGTTCTCCAAAATTCCCA
>JANHFX010018225.1:30605-84720 GCA_027560015.1 Chloroceryle amazona | reverse complement strand
AGATGCTTTTCATGGTATATTCTTCTCCACAACCCTGCTGAAATCACATTGAGCTATTCTTTACAGATAAGATGAAGAGGGTGACAGCTCATAAAACAACAGTGTTGAATGTATTACCAAGCATTACGCCAAAGCATAGAAGAAATCAAAGTTACCTGCTTCAGGCATGGTTCCAGAAGCTATCCCTTCTCTACAATAGTTTTCATAGTACCAGCAATGAAATAAAGATCTCTGTCCAATTTTCTTACCAATAGTAATCCCATCCTTCCCCAAACTCTGCAACCAAGCCCATTCAAATCCAATACTATTATATCCATTGCAAGTCTTAGTGGCCATGCCACTATGTCCCTTTGCATGGTTTGAAAATTCATGGAGTTCTATGGCTATGTGCAGGTTTGCAGCAAAGGTCTACAGGCTATTATTAGCACTTAAATGTTTCTGGTAAAAAAATCATTAGGTTTATAAACATAACCCCCCCTGGTGCTCAAAGAGCATAAGAACAGATGTCAGACAGTTCTTTGGGAAGCTTCTGTTATGATAAAATAAAGGACCTGATCTTACTTCACTTTTAATAAAAACTTGTCATCTAAAGTGACAGCAGAAATAGCTAGCAGTGAATGGTCAGAGAGAACATCTCCCAGATGACTCACAGTGTTTAGGCACTTTGGTTGATTCTACAAGTTAAAAAGAAAACGAGAGTTAAGTCAGAGAGTTTTATAAGCAAAAGGACAAGCAGAATTTTAAAAGACTCTAAATGTGTTGTTCAACCTTTTCTACTCAGTGAGAGCCAGTGTATCAAAGAAAGGGACAGCTGCCTTTATCTTCCAGAAATCTGAGAGTTGATATCACAGAAAAAGAAACATCTTAAAGTGTAGAATGCTTATCAAATCATTAAAGAGAATTTTGAAAGGAGGAATTTAGAAAAGAAATAATCACTCAGTAAGCTTGAGACAACAAACATCTAGACCGATATGATAGTACCAACCCTACTGCAAAGGCATCCATAAAGCCTGTTGGATTTAGAGTTCTTCTAAACTCTTAAGTAGGAATGGAAATGAATGTGGTAAATGTGACAGACTGAGCAACAAGCTCCTTCTGGTTAAGAAGCAGAGGTCTTTTTTGAATTAGCCCTAAATAGGGCAAGGATTTGACTAGGGAAATTTACAAGTTGTTCTAGTGCAAAACATTTAATAGTTTTGTATTCCCTTCTATCTCAAGAGCTAAAAATAAGGTCGAACTTATCATGTAACTCAGGTAGCTACAAAGATGTTAATTTAATCAGTGTTCTACTTTTTTCTTTATAATTAACTTGCTCCGGAGATGATCTTATGTACAACTCCACCCTTCCCCACATAAGCCCTTGCTGCACTTTACTAAGTAGCATGTCCAGCTCTGTAATGAGAGTGGTTAAGCAATTAATAAAACCAGGTTTCTCCAAAAACACTGTTTAACTACCTTTAAATGACTGGGGAAAAGAAAAAAGTGTTGAAAGCAAGGTAGGGACTTCAAGCACAGCCCTCAGCAGTCACTAATGATAAAGTCACACAACTTTGGTATTGCTGTTGGTGGAATTTGACAGTTTATACTTAAGTTCATTCTCCATCTCCCTCTCAATATCTTTAACCTGATCTCTAGCAGTGAAATGATGTGATGGTCTTTTGAACCATTAAGGTTATCATGTGACTGTCTTGCATGGGTGGTTGCTTCAGTATTAGCTGAAGGGGTGGATCCAATCCCTTCCCCCTCCCATGTAGTCATTGGGACCATGGTAGGTTTGATACACGAAGAAATGCAGTTGCAAAGGAGAATGTAGATCAGATAAATCTATCAAGTGTTGTGCCTGTTCTTAGGTACTCTATCTCTTTTTAAAGAATTATACGGGTTATTGAGCATTGAATAGTTAAATGAGATGGCCATCTTATCTGTATCTACATGAACTGTCCAGAGGTCACCCAGTAGTTTGACTGTTGAATGTATATGTTGTATAGTTTGTAATAAAATTAATCTGCTTTGCTTTATATGTATATATTTTTTCTGCAAATAAAGTCACATACAATTGGAAAGTAACCAAAGTTCATATTCTTACTTAAAAGTTCTAGAATACAACACCATAAAACTCTTGGAGTTGTCAGAAATCTGCCTTTAAGGTCCTTCAGAAATTAGCTTGACTTTAATTCCTTTTTTTTTTCCCCCCTTTAATTTGTCAATACCAGTATAGAATCACAGAATGCCAGGTTGGAAGGGATCATCTCAAGGATCACCTGGTCCAACCTTTCTTGGCAAAAGCATAGTTTAGACAAGATGGCCCAGCACCCTGTCCAGCCAAACCCTGAAAGTGTCCAATGCTGGGGACTCTACCACTTCCCTGGGGAGATTGAGACAACCCATGGCTGATTATCCTTGTTGTGAAAACTTTTATTCTCGTGTCTAATTGGAATGAAAATGTGTATTTCTTTTCTTCCTGACTTTCCTATAAAGGACATACTCATACTCACCAGAAAACACTTAACTGTTTTTCTGTATTTGTGCTTCCCAAATATTAACATGCTAATGTGCAAGATACCAATATGCTGGTTGCAGCTCTTCTTTCTTAGGTACACAAGGAGCTGAAGTACTCAAAGAGTCTTAGTTTAAATCAACATAGCTCTACTGGTTTTAATGAAGTTATGTTAATTTACACTAGCAGAGACTGTACTAAACCTCTGAGAGCAAATGTTTCTTCTGATTACATTTTTCCGTTAGCTATAGGTATTGCTCTATTCCAACACAATCACTGCCTATTGTTCTTTCTATATACATATATTTCCTTTAAAGCAAGCAATCATTACACAGTTTTGAATGTTTCTTGCCTGTGTAAGTCCTTATAAAGACAATTCTGAGATCACATACGTTCGATAGGGCTTGAAAAGATCATCTAAAGAAATTCCAAGGTTGCATTAAACTATTTCATATTTTTCAAATCTTACAGTTGGTCTAAGTCTATATGAGCACATATTAAGCTTGATAAAAACATGGAATCATGGTGCAGTCATACTGGGAGTAAGACTCCCAGTCTGACTGGAGTTGGAGCTGAATTTTAAACACCAGAGTCCAATTACTTCTTTTCAATGCTGGTTAATAATGTCTCGGCTCATAACAATGACAAAAAAAAACACCCAAATGATAGGAAATTCTTCAGCAGAATCACAAATAAGTGTCTAGAAGCTCACATTTCTATTCATTAGCTATATTTGGCATCAATTAGAGCAGCAAAAGCATTTAGCTGCATGGTATGAAATGAAGTAAACACCATGAATAATGTTAAATGAAGACACAAGCAGGGAAATAGTCGAGATAAAGAACTGCCAAAACTTAAGACAATATCAAGCAGCAATGTCCCCATATATCACACTCATTTTTGAAGTACTGCTATGTGGGTCAAGTTCAGATTGAGAAAGACTGAGTTTACTTAGACAAAAATTTGGTATTCCAAACTGACAACACAGAAGAGACAAGTATTGAAGGAGGGGCAGTAGAAATGCACTGCTTCCTCCAGCTTGTAAACGGGGGAAAGGTGAGGCAGAAGTGCGATGTGCTTAAAGTGGTCTAAAATGTTTATGGAAGAAAGAAAAAACTAAACAAAATTTCAAGGCCAGTTCCTCAGGAAAAAGCTGTACCTTGCTTTCTGATGCAATACTCGAGTCAGTCTGGTGTCCTTAGGTGCAATCTGAATTAATGTCTATTCTTCATTGATCCTGAAGCATCTCAAACCCTGCCATTGGTAGCATTTGCTGTAGCCTCAGGTTTGCTTCATATTGTGTCTTTCTACAACCTAGATGGCAAGAAATCATTGACTGAAAGCAATATCTGAGGCATTCTCTTTTCCTTTTTTTTTTCCTCTTGGTATGCTCTCTAAAATAGGGTTTAAATACTAGTTTTTAGCATGAGAATTCTGACTGCTTACTTCAAAGTCTTTAAGCAAGGAATCGTCCACCCTGTCTGCCTGTTTTCTCAGAGAAGTAGAAGAAAAGGAAAAGACTTTTCAATCACAAATGTAACCAAGGTTTCAAAGACAGGTTCAAAAAATGTCTGCAAGAAAAAGAGAAAAAAGGTGGAGTATTGAGTGGTACTCATATGGTATGTGCTCTCAGAGGATGAAGGAGTAAGAGCCTGAAAAGCAGAGCAGACATTTTCCTGAAATATGAGAAGGTGTAATCCTAACATTTTCCAGTTCAATAGCTGGATGTAGAAGCGTATTTAGAATTTTTATCTTCCTCCCAGAGCTATACTGCAGGCCTAGTGTGCTTCGGTAGCTTTTCAACAGTATTATGCCATGCAAAAAGAAAAAAATCTAATAAGAAATTAAGATGAAATAACCTAATAATGGAATATACTTCCACTTTCACAGATCTCTAACCTCTGTATGTAGGGATGGTTACACTCACCACTGAAATGGACTGAAAGGAAGTGAGCAGACCATATCAAATTGAAATCCCAAGGATTTTTAAGTAGCAAAGAGGCAATCAGGTTTGTTGGAATTTGGCCAGGAAACACAGGTATTAGACAATCATTTCTCAACTACTATGGGATTGTCAGTGACAAAAGAAACTCTTTCTTTGCATCATCCAAAGGATGTCGCTTAGTAGAACAGTGACTCAAATTTGTCTTGTTCTCTTATTTAAGTAATGACCTGGCTTAACCTCTTTTAACACAGGAGGACTAACAGGCTTGCAGCCTTAGGTGAACTACTATGGCTGTAGACTTGCTGCCAAGCAAGGGATACTGAACCTTGCAAAGAAAACTAGCTCAAATAATTGGATGCCACACTTCTCATGGAGAATTATTAAAGTGTATTTTGGTCTGCATTTAAGCATTTTAATCAGAGCAGCATTCCTGAAAGAGTAGAAGGCAAAAAAGACAGTTATATACTTAACAGTTGTCATTGCAAAAAGCCTTCAGAAACCCAGGCTTTGTCTTAAAGAAGTCAGTACTTCACGTACAGCTTACCATATAATGCCTATTGGGTAGTTATCTGGGTGACTAGTGGAATATTTTAATATATGCACAACCCTGTGAAATTTGCACTCAAGAGTCCAAACTTCCCATGGTATCTCTCCCTTTGTTTCAGAGTGTTTGAGTGCATGAGAAAATGCAAACAAGCTCATTCTGAATCACAGAAGCTGAAGACTATTGATCTTAGTGTCTTTTCTTCTGCCAACATGCCTCTGCATCTTGCGTTAGAATCCAAATCCTTTTTTCTGTTCCTCCTTTACACATCTGAAAAGTTTCCTGCAGTAGCACATTTACAAAACAACGGATTGGGCTGTCAGTGAACTTCCCTGGTAGCCTTCTTTACTTTTCCTTTTTGAATATTAAGGCTGTGTTTCCTAGTTGCAAGCCTTTAGACAATCATGAATAACGCCGATCTTCTCTTCACTTTCCATTTCCCAGAACATTTATAAACAATAATCACATTTCCTTATTCAATTTCCTGTACTGTAGTTGGAAATATCAGGTTCAAAACTTAACCTGTTAATGGATTTTGTTGGTCTTAAGATATATATGAACTTATTATCACTTCCTGAAATTGCAGAGATTAGATTGGATTCTTTCAAATACTCTCATCAGAGATGGCCATCTTCCTCATTTTTGAAAGCTGGACTGTGACCTTGGCACCACTTACCTCCAGACAGTTGTAATTAGTATAATTTATAGTTGGTCATTATCCAGATCCTGTATCAGTGAGGAACCATTAGAAGCTGGCACAACCACGACATGTCTCTTCTTCCTTTTCTTTACTGATGTGCTCTGAAATTTTTGGTGATGGTTTGCACAGAAAAACCCAAAGGTTTCAATAAACAGCATTTCGTTAAAATACTTTTAGTCGTCCCCATATCTGTCACATACAACCTTCCAAGCTATAGTTTAGGTAGCTAAAATAAACAGCATACTTTTCTCAGCATAACAAAGTGCTGTGAACAAGCAGGGAAAACAAGGGAAGGGGGAGGGAGAACGTGAGCCTGAGGAGAACATCCTAGGAAGCTGCAAGTGTGCACAGGTCATTTTTGTTGCCCAGCTAAAACACTGTAGAACCTGAACAAGGGAATTAGAAAAATATATTATGTGTGTGAGGCCAAAGACAAAGTAAAAACCAGAAACTGTAAAGTATACAAAACCAGAACAAAGGGGAGAATGCAGCACAACAGGGACAGCTTTGTCGCGTTAGCAATGTTAATTGGGGAAGAACCTTTAAGATTCTAATAATATAATGATAAAGAAGATCTGCAAAGTGAGAAAAATGTGCTCAAGTGTCTTCTTCGGAATAGTTTCCAGGCATTCACTGTCTTTTACTTTACTTGATTGATTTTGATCATAAAATAAAACTGTCCAGCTTTGAATATATTGCCAATTTTACAACTGTACTG
The DNA here is from genome assembly GCA_027560015.1 of Chloroceryle amazona. Classification (NCBI taxonomy): domain Eukaryota; kingdom Metazoa; phylum Chordata; class Aves; order Coraciiformes; family Cerylidae; genus Chloroceryle; species Chloroceryle amazona. Next base: position 78,316 of record JANHFX010018225.1, on the reverse strand, counting down.
TACATTGCAGTAAGCACACTAACAGGCTAGTTCTCTAGCAATTGACTTGCAGACAGCTAAAGATTTAAGCATGTGCTTAATTTTCAGCCATTTAGAAATCTGGCTGCAGCTGAGGGGGATTATTCACCTACTTAAATTTTGTACAATATTATGTATTTTGCTGAATTAGAGCCGACAAGACATTAAATTAATCCCAAAACAGCCCAAAGTGCTTTCAGGAAACATAAAGTATAAGCATTCCAGCCCATGTAACAAAGAAGAATTTGTGGTGGAATGAATATTGTTAATCTAGCTAGCACGACTGAGGCATTTATCACTGGTGTGATCCAGCACAACTCAAATCAGAATTTTTCTTACTAGGAAATTTAAGCCAGGCTTTACCTGAAACAGGTGTTAATACAGCATTCAATAAAGTAAATGGTTATTGACTGATCTTTGAAACAAGGACTTCTTTTTATTACATGTATGTTAATATAGTGACTAACACTATGAAACCTTATTTTTAGCAATGATTTCAGGTTGTCTTAATATTGTTAATGAAACGAGAATTATATTGATGTGAAATTGTAATTGGTATGAGCAGCACTGTCAGGTTTACAGTTCTCCCTAGGAAAATATAAGGAATTTTGTTTAGCATCAGCTCCATAGAGAAATATGCTTTATTAAATGCATTCTTCCAGTATTTTGTTTCTCCTTATAAGTGATGTTAACCATGTCTTAGACTGCCAAGCTTAAGCCCAGTAGGCTGCAAATGATCTGGTGCCAGTAGGTCTGTACAATAAAAATGAAGCTCTAGTGGCCATTGAAACGTGTACTACAGCATGGCTGGCTAGACTGTCTCTCAAAGAGAAGAATGTGTGGTAACGTAAATGAAATATCACATTAAATAATTTATGAGGAATAAACAGGGCAACATTTCCTTTTTGCTCTCCAGTGTGTACTCAGCATGCTGTTGTGAGTTGTAGCATAGCAATTCATTTACAAAAAAATGAAGTGAAATATCAAAATAATTGTTTACATTCTTTGGATGGCCTCAAAGTATGCTGGATATATTTTCACAACCTTGTACTTCCCAGGAGAGGAGACCAGTTGAGTAAGAGGTTTCAAAAGAGTAAAAAGCAAAAAAATTTCTATGTGCAATGTGATACCTCATTGCGCTGCATATAATAATAATGTGCAGGCAGCAATCCCACGTATTTCTCATGATTCCATTGTTTGTATATTTGATGAAGTCAACAGTCTGACTTGATTCTGGTGAACTCTTGTGGCTGGGAGGTGTGATGTGCCTGAAAAATCAGGTAAATAAAATAAAGGCAGGTGCACAACCATACAGGAAATAAATAGGGATCTTTCTTGTCCTCACAATGAATGCCAACTAATCTTTCCTAAGGCCTGAGGCAGTCATTAATTAATTCTCTTTTCTCCTCCTTTCCCACCCATAGCTCATCTCATTCTTCAGACTTTCTGTCTCAGACTTTAAAAGGGTAGTGCTGGGGTGTGAACAGAAACAGTTCTTATGGTTCTCAAACTTCAGCAAGCAGTAAATACTGGAAATTTACCTCTTCTCAAAAAATGTAACAGTGTCAAATCTTGTATCGAAATGTAAGGTGCTAAAAGCTAAATCATGAAAAGATTTACATAATAACAAGAAATTATGTTAATTATACACATCAAATGATTACTGTACAATATCATAACTTTGACATAGGTTTTGAAACTTTGTGGTCACCAATCTACAGAAATGTTGCATTGAAATGCAGAAAGTTTCACTTTTTGCAGGCTTATACCCATTACCCTGGTAAATAGATAGGCTGCAGTGGCCAGTATTTTTCTTAATCCTGACAAAAGCAGGATGTACGTTCCAGAGTTGTTCTGCATGTAGAGACTGTGACTTAGTGAAACCATCAGTTGTCTTTAGGAAGAGAGGAGTTTGTGTGAATTCTTAACCTTTCATAAATGCTGGCTCCTGGCCATTCATTGAAGAGTAAGTCTATCACTTGACAATACGACTAGGTCAGAAGTCTAAAGATGTACAATAGCTTTTGCAAATACAAGACACCACAAAGAATATTTTTCCTGCAGATTTTGCTTGGTTTATTAACCAGAAAAACAGGCAAGAGAGAGGAAGCATGACTTTGCAGAGCTGTACTTAGGACTTCTTGGCAACAATTCTAGTAAGCGTGTTATTTATGTCACGTAGCTGACCATGTCTTCAGATATCCAGCTAACCTTTAGTTCTGAGTATTTTCACAAAAACAGAAATATGTGACTAGTTCAGGTGAAGGGTAATACCCCATAAGAATGAGATCATGTTCTATTATTTAATTTTCCTTCAGTCAACAAATAGTATCTCAGCTACGCTCTCAATCCTCCTAACTTTAGAGAATCTCCATACTCAGAGAGCTTTTATTTGCAAGAGGGTAAACCTCAGTTTGTGTTACATACACTTTAGGGCAACCCTTATTTTTTAAAATAGTTCCATATTACTGTCAGGTACTCCTAAGCTATGAGATGGAAGCAATAATGTAGTTGATGGTTATTATCATAAGGATAAGTCTTTGTTAGACAACGGAGTCCTCAGATCTCAGCAAGCCTGAGATACTTAACTAACAGTATATGCTATCTAAAGTTATAATGGGGAACTTCCAGTGACTTTCAGATTAATTTGTGACAAAATAGTTTCTTTTTTTTTTTCCTTCTGCCAATTAGCATACAAAGAGGTTTTATTCTTGACTGAAAGTGCTGTGATGGAAGAAAGCCATAATAATGTCAGTTACACTGTTTTCAGCAGTTCAGTTTCCTTTGCTCCTGGGAAATGATTCTCTTATATTCACTGTTCATACAGCTATTTCTGAGCAAGAATCATTCTTACCATGGAAAAAATAAGGAATAGGGAAAAGTGGAAGGACAAACAGTGTGAAAACCAGATCTGCAAAAATGAAGGTACTTTAGGTACCACAACCACATCTTAATTAAACTCTTATTTCAATATATGTAATGTATAAAAATGGCTAGGATCCAGTTTGAGAAAAATAAGTTTTAATTATTCTTCTGTATATTAATATTCAGTTCCGTTATTAAAAAACAAACCAAAACAAAAACCAACCAAACAAAAAACCCACCAGATTTTGAGGGATTTCAACTGATTTTGAAAATTAATGTGTTCTTTCTAAAAAACATCATATCCTCCTCCTAAATTGAAATAAACTTAAAGACTTATGTTCAGATCATGAGGTCCTGGTCTAAAGAATCACACAAACCTTTAGAAACAGTACAACTTATTCTATAGATTTCAGTTCAAAGTTTTGTGTGAGCCTGCAAACACAAAAGGAAATTCTCAGCATATGATTGATTCTGTTTTCAGATATACTGTCTTTGCATGAAAGCAATTTCACTGCAGCCATACATTAAAAGGAAAAAAAATGTTCATTTTTGCAGTGAAAAATGATTTATCCACAGTAACAGAGCAAAACTAGTAGTAGATGAAAGAGATGTGAGCTTTTTATACTGAAAGATTCAATCACAAAATCGAGATATAAAAACTTAGAACCTTTGGTTTCAGATACACTGTTAACTTGTATTTCAGTGAACCCTGATTTCATTTCCAACTCTTAAGGCAGTATCTGTTCATTTCAGTATGATGATTTGCTCAGCTATTGGATCACTAGCCTATCAATAGGATCTCTAGTTATGGAATTTCGTCTCAATGGTTTTAAGCACCCAAACAGGCACTTACTGTTGACTAAGTAAGATCCCCACAGTCGGGAACAACCACTGTTTATCTATTGTAGAGGAGCTTCATGGCAGCCTCAGTTTAAAAATTCCTTGAGCCTTTAGTATTAATCCTGTGAGATCACTGGTCCCCTGCATCAGAGCGGTAAAAGTAGTTCCATTCCTGTGCCTTTGGCTTGAGGTATCTTTGAATAAACTGTTGATAAAAAGGGTCACTAATATAAACTGATATTTTTCTTATTAGTATTTGGTGAGGCATCCAATAGCTACTGGCCTCAGGATAAGCAACTTGTTTCAAGAGTGGGATTCCTAAAGAAATGAGGATTTATAGGTGATGAACTGATAGGGATTTCAATCTGTGATGGGTGTTAATAGCCCACCGATAAGTCTGATCAGGACTGGAGGTGGTTACATTTGTGAAATTAAACTGCACTGAGATTTCAGTGACTGACAGTTGTGAAAATTTATGGCCAGTAAACAGAACCTCTGAGAAAATCCTGGAACTGAGTGCCAGGCAGCTTTGGTTGTTACAAATACAGATGCACTTTGCCCATTCTGAAACATATTTCTGTTTCCTCTTTTCATCAGACTTGCAGAGAGTGGTTGACTCTTTATGGAAGATAAGTTGAGATAGATCTATAAGGGATTCAAGCTTAGTAATGCCAAAACTCAGCAGTTAAGAGAGAGGGTAAATCTTATGAAAATGAATTAAAGACTACAGTCTTCTCCACTCACTGCAGAAGTCCATCTGATCTAAATCAGACCGTAGCTGAGTCTTTCCTTCTTTAGTAAAGAAAAGGTAGGGTGGGGGTGTCTTTTCCGGGGCCTTTGAACCCTCTGTGCAAAAGCTAACTCCCACCAGCTTTTATAATAAAAAGTTATTGCTTGCCAAATTGGTCATGGAATATTTAATAATCCTTCCTGGTCAAAACTTTGGTCGTTTAATTTATTCAAAAGATGGATTAATATAATACAAAAAGTGTGACTTCATTGTGTCTTCAATATTTTATGAATTGGGACTCAGAGTTACATTCATCAAGAACTCTTGCGGAGGATAACTCCTGAAAAAGGGTGCTCTCATTTGCTTTCTCTCCATTATCCTATTTTTTCATTATTTGTACACAGACTTCATTATCATACTTCTGACTTTTCCTGACTAGCACTTGCATAGAGTTACATCCCCTGCAATCAAAGCATTTTATCAAGTTTTTCAATGGGAAATTACCTTCCAGTCATGCAAACTACCCAAATCAAGTAGAGGAATTCAAGTGTGAACAACAAGGAAGAGTTCTTTGGAAGTCGTTCGTATTCAGGTTATCGTACTCCTCGTGCTCACTGTTAGGCTGTGCTTCACCAGAGCTCCTAGTAGCATTTCTACTATTTCCTTTATTTTCTGTTTCTTGTTATTTATCATTATTGGTTTATCTTTTTTTTTACTGTCAGTCAGCCTGACAATAATATATATACAAGCATTAAAGAAAGAAATAGCTGTAAGGGCATCTCTTGGCTGATAACTAGCAAAAGAGAGGTTGTATCTTTCTACAACAATTTATGGTTTTACTGACAACATAATTCACTGTTAACTTCACAGTTCCTAGCTGGGGGAGAAGAAATAATCTGGCTAATGTTACTAGAAATTGAGAAAAAGACCAAAGTATTTAGGGAAAATCAGAAAAGGTGGAAGAATTGTAAATTTTATAAGGTTGCACATGGTATGAGGTAGATCCTCAGTACATAAACTATTAGTATGCTGATTTATATTAGGAAAGATGATGTCCTTGTAAATACAGGACCAATTATGATAGATCAATGCCAGGTTCTTTGCATTTGCTATTGAAAGTGTCTTCCCAAAAGATGAAAATTAGAGTTGGTTGATAGGATGCTAGTCCAGGATATTCAGACGGAATTCACAGAAAGCATGTCTGAACAAACAGTGCTGCCACTTCAGCATCACTGCTCTGCATGTCAAGTACTTCATCCATAAGGACTGGAAATATCCATTCTTGGAAAGATCTTTCAACTACATCCACCACAAGAAAACATTAATGGGCAATAAATTCTGCTGCTGTTCAACGGACCCTTTCAAGAATATTACAATCCATTTTAAGGTGAAAGCCAACCTCTCCAGCAGCTATGTAATTTCTTTCCATTACCCATGTTCTCAGATCACAAATTCATGTTCAGAAGAAGGCTGAGCAGTGCTAAGGTATCAGAGACCAGGGTTAGAAAACCCCTTTTCCACAAATCTTACTGCCTGTGTTCTTGTGGTCCTCTTGAGGCTCTCACCAGAGACCCCTGAGGGATAGAAGGCGTGACTGAAACAGGGGAGGAGTTTATATGACAGATTGATGGCTTTTGTTTTTTGATGCCACTGTGGGACACACATCAGGGCCACCATAAATCAGCCGCTGTCAAGATTCAGGGGTTTCTAGTACAGTCATAGGACTAGGGGGGGCGGGGGGGTTGGGTGCCCACACCAGAGGGGACCTAGTATAAGATAATTCTTGATTTTGGAAATGAAAAGTAAGCTTTGTATGAAAAAGTGCTAGCGGCATCATAACAAGCTGAAATTAGCTCACCACTATGAGCTTCTGTTTGTGTACACATATTTTTAAGCAACTGAGAACAAAATCTATCGGATATCCTTATAGCTGCCACAGTGGAGATGCACATTCCTGTTCAGACATATGCAGCCGCTCCAAGGCCCATATGTCCTTAAAACTGACAAAAGGCATGACAGGATGCTTTGGAAAAAGCCACATTAACACTGTCACCTTTGTAACAATGTGCAATGTCTCCATAAGATGAGACATGTTAAAAAAATGAGTTCATGAAATGTCTGTAGAAATGATTGCTTGGGATCGTTGTATTTGCTGAAGATGCTGAAGGTCTTAGTTGTGTTTAGAAAGTCTCAAATGCTCTTGAAACAAAATAGTAATGAGCTTGCCCAAGCTAGCCAATGAATTTCTCTTAAGATGTGTCCTCTACTGCATTATCATTTAGAGAGTTGCATGGACGAGGTCTGAAAAAGGCAAATTATTGAGAATATGCAATTTGTTTTGAACAAACATGGAAATAAACTGAATAGTCACAGCCACAATGACCCTCAAATTCTGAAATATAATGTACTGCAGCTTCACGTGTCCAGACCTTGAGCTGTGAATGTGTGGGGCTTACTGATGTGTGCAAAATCTGTGCACGTCCATCTGTTGCTGTTGAATTTACCACCAGTTTTCATGGAAGTATTAAAACACTTTTTGCTAAAAAAATCAGCAGCTGTCAAAGGCACCCAGAAATTCTGAGAAGTCTTTAAGAGACAATGCTTCCAAGTTTTACCTTACGAAGTTCTCTCTAATAACAGCAAAACCACTTCAGAATCAGGAAGGAAATACCAAGTTTTCGCAATTTTAAATTGTTTCTCCCCAGCCCACGGGTCTGAGAGTCTCCAGGGTGGAAATCAGGCCAGGCAAGGGAGCTGGTCTATGAAGGCATGTGGGGAGAAATGTGCCTGAACTTAAAATCTTAGAAGTCACCTTGAGTTACTAAATATTTCATGTAATTTAAGATCCTCTGAGCAAAAAACTGAACAAGAGAGTCAGTTCAGTTACTAAACCTATCCTGGAAACCATTCTCTTCACTTAAAATTCCCTTTTTTTTTTCCTTCGAATGTAAAAATGAAAAAAGCCGAATCCAGTCTCTTTTTTAGCAATTCTGCAAGACTGAAGACTTGACTAGAAATCCATCCATGCCTATGAATATGCCATAAACATTCTGCCCAGCTTTCAAAAATATCTGTTTAGAGGCCAGAATCAGAGAAAGTGCTTAAATATGCTCTCTCCCCAGCTGCCTCCAGATCAGATCCATGACATCCGATTTTTCTCTGCTTACAGAAACAGAGAAGATAATTTATGTTTGGTTTTAGCAAATTATTTTTTCCATATTTTAAAAAAAAGTTGACTCAAGCAAGGAAGGAATAATTAATCAAACATAGAGAGAACGTGATTTTTAATGGGAATTGAAGAACACAGCCACACAACAATGAGACTTCAGCTTTCATTGCTGCTGCTGCTGTTGTTTTCACATAGAAACAACTTCTTTTAGTTTGTAAGGCTAAGTGCCTTAGTAGGCACTGATTGTAATGGACCACAGTTACTGGTTGATAAGACTTGTGGCTTTGGTTACCATAGAGACCAGTTTGATCTAGTGCATTAAAATTCCCCAAGACAGGAGTGCATTACAGATTGTATTAAATTAAGACTAGTCCTGGTACGCTTCCTAACCTGTAGCATGGTTTCTTAGAATGATGAATCCGTAGGCTGGTGAAGTTCAAGGTTCACAGGAGATCTGAACAGTTATGTCAGGTTAGCATATTAATTACTAGTCTTCTATTCAGCAACACTTCCCCACGAGCACTGTCATACTTAGCCTTTCATAAGGCTTTAATTTGTACCTTAGTGCTGGTTTCTCTTACTGCAAGGTAAGTAGGTGACAAAACAAAAACCTTCTGAAAGAAACTGCTAAAATGAATTTATGGAGTAATAGTATAGGCTGATTTGATGGAATTAGTAAATCACTCTGAAGGAAATCACTGTGAGCAATGCGCTTAGAACTAAGGACACCTTCCCACAGATGAGATGATTCAAATATCAAAATTGAACATTCTGATAAATAATTATGTTTCCACCAGGTTTCTAAGACTACTAGTGGCTTGGCCCAAATCCATCAAAAACGTAATCATAGGGGTATCATTAAGTGTTTTGGCTGTGATTATACTGCCTCTTGAAGGCTGCCCTGATGTTGGCCTCAAGAGCAGACTCACCATTGCCTGCTCATAGTTACAGGACACCACCTCCTGGGAACAGGCAGCTGCTCCACTTCGTCTTGGAACTGCACTAAGGGCCATGGGGTTCAACAGCCTGGAAGTGTTGAAAGTGTTTCCACACACCCCAGCCAGAAACCTCCTTGCAAGGTACATGGGAGCAAGTGCTGCAGCTGGACCTTCAGCTCTCGCAGGGAATATGCTACTGACCAGCAGCTTTACCTAACCTTTGGCAGAAGGCAGTGTGATGCAAAAGGGTAGGACCTTAGAAAATAAATCCAGCATAGGCTGCCCTTGAGACTGCAGCATAACTGCAAGGCTCACTGGTAGCATGCCTCAGGTCTTACAGACCAGCTTATTCACTGATGGCAGCTATTTTACGGTGGGAGTTCCTGCTCCTCTGAGAAGCTGTGAGCATAAATGAAACTCAATGGTCATTCTCACAGAAATATAGATCCAAGTGGAGATTAGGAACTGCTTGGTTTTGTGAAGCAGCAGAAATGAAAGGGAGGAATAGGTTTGGGGAAGAAAACACATTGAGAAAAAGGAGATGCAAGCTAAGATGTGGTGAGCAGATTTAGCTCTGTCACTGCACTGTCCTCTGACCACAAGGAAGAGTCTTTCCAAGAATTAGAGTATTTTGTTTAAACCAGTCCTGTTTCCTGAGCTGTAGTGACACATTGTGTTGGCTACTGTGTAGTAACTTTCTGTTCAGCAGACAGTGGATGTGTACAGCTGCCAGGATTAGGTTGCATTTGGTGGTTTGCAACAAAAAAGCACAACAAAGACTTAGAAGATAGAAGAAGCTACCCTGAAGAGTCCACCCAGGCTGTGTGCCAGTCCACTTTGTCACCATGCAAGCAGGGACGTTGGGTGGGCAATGGGACCCTCATGAGTATGTGCAACTTGGTCCCTTTAAGCAGTGCCTATCCTGGCTGTTTCCTTTTTCTGCCAGGTACTGAAATTTATTAACTTCTACATTGTTTAATGCAATAATCTGGGATATTGCACTGTGTCAGACAAATTTCCTTTAGTTCAGAAAGAATATTTCCTTTCCTCCTCTCCTTCCAAAACAAAAGGGAGAGATATATTTGAATCCGTTCAGTGAGCAGTTCTGCATGATAGCCATGTAAACCATTGTGCACATAAAGAAGATGGGAATGAATTCTTTTATGTGTTGCTTTTGCAACATAAAAAAAAGGCATTTTCTGAACTATTTGCCTAAGACAGCACTGAATTTGGAGTCTGTTGTGGCAGTATCCAGACACATGTACATGCTGAAAAAGTTAGGGTGGTCTTCAAAGTGTTTGTCTTAACAATAGATAGAAGAAAGAAAATTAAATAATTGCATTCTTTTGCTTTTTGAAGAAATCTTGTGCCATTGCACCACTGCAAATATTGTGGTGGCTCCAGAGCTTTCAGTTACAATTACCCACTGAGAGTCTGTCTTTGATTTTACTCTAAGAGAGTGGCTATTAGTGGTACATACCTACTCAGTTGATCTTTCTGTGCATGTAGAATACTACAGCTTGGAAAGTCAGGTTCAGCAGCAGGTGTTGCATTCAAAACCACAACTTCTTCAGCATCTGCTGCTCAGTGACTTATAAAGAGCACTGACAACAGCTGGGCTTGTTTGCTTGCCTTTTTTAACTTCAAAGAAAGCTGCTGTGGTAGATGCAAAATAGGGAGGAGAAGGAAGATTTGAGTCAATCCCTGAGCTTTGCGACTTTATTTAATGACGATGCGCCATGTTCTTCAATTTCTTCTGTTTGAGAGGGTTTGGTGCGAAGAGGGAGATGCAGGCAGACTGATATAGCTACTCATTGTATTTACTTGTAGGCTTTCATATAGACAGTGTAGGGTTGGTAGCCTATAGTAGACTCCAGTCTCAGGAAACAGGCAATATTCTCTCTTTACTTAGCAGCAAGAGGGCAGATTTCCACTATCAGTAGCAAGGGATTTTTACTGTAGTTGGTGTCAGGGAAAGGGAAATTAAGAAGTCTTTCTGTTTCCTTAGATGAAAGTGTGTCTTTTACTAATTTGCATAAGCTGTAGGAGAATCTATGCAGAACTATGTTCTTTTGTGGAGTTTATCTCCTGGTAACCTTTTAGCAAATTCTTCATAGTTAGTTAAATGCCAGGTGTGTTTGGCTTCTCTTTCTTAAACTTTCTGGCTGTTTTATTTCCTCAACCTGAAGTGGCCATCCCAACACTACACTGCCTGCATATCTCCAGATCACTTCATGATGATAAGCATCCCAAAATGTTTTTCTGGTCTCCTCTTTGTTTATATTGGGAATACATTAAGTGGACCTGCGTAAAAACAAACACGGTGGTTATGTCATTTGTGCTTCACCACAGTGCTGGCAGGTAGCTGGATATTAGCTGCATTTCAGAGACAGATTGAGACAAATATCTGCTATGAAGATAGGCTGTCTAGGTTTATTGCTTTAGCTGCAGCACTGTACTGTTAAGAGTGACCATAATCGGTGATCTGGGAAGAGAAGTGGCCCACGAACATGCACAGAAGCTGGCTCACTCTAGCTGAAGTCAGCTTGTTTTCATACTTGTTTGTAAAAGAAGTAATTACTGTTTGAAGAGGATTCGGCTATGCTGCACACAGCTGAAGAGGTACAACTGTCAGCTCCTAACTGCTCTGCACAAACCAAGGAGCTTTCCTGCCTGCCTTGAAGCAATTTGCAAGGCCTAATTCTAGTTGATTTAATCATGTAAAGCAATGGGGAAAATAACAACAGTGGTCGCCACTCACAATCAGTTAAGGGTTTTCTTTTGTGTCTTAAAGGGCTGGATAATATATTTATACCATAAGCACATGCTCAGTCCAAAGTGACAGAAGCCTAGGATATACCTAGGCTACTGGTTAACCAGATGAGTTAGTGGGAGGAGTCCCTCTGTTTTGGTCTTGCTGGCAGTGGAACACGTAACATGGCAACAAACCGCAGTCTGTCTAAAGGAAAGGAGCTACAGAAGGTCATACTTCTGTTCTCTGGGAGTTTTCCTATAAAAAGTCACCTTCCTGTTTTTTGTAGACAGTGTGTACCATGAGAACTCTTCCTTCCTTGCACTATTCAGAGCAATTCCAAAAGGAATGTTGGAAATACCATTTGCACTTTCCTCGTGTGCATGTCCGTTCAAAAGGGACCTTTGTACAAAAGACTGTTTTTATTCATCCACAATACAGAATTCACTAAAATAGAAGACAAGAAAAATTAAACACTGACATTGCTTTGGCAATGTCATATGGGTGCCTAGTTCGTTTTTTAGTTTTTCAGACAGTAATTTGGGATGTGATCCTTTCCCAGCTCCTGCTGGAGTGAATAAGGTTCTGGGCATGAACTGTTTCTGAAAACCAAGATTTTGATTAAATGTTCACAGCCAGTGAATTTTTTCTTTTTGTTTTTCTTAATAGTATCTTCAAAATATGAACACAGAAAGAGCCCTGCAAACCCTGGAAATATTAACAATTGTCTCAGCCAACACAGCACAAATAACCAAATGTGTTTAAACTTGTGGAGAATTTTCTGGGTTTATTTTCATAACTTGCCTTTTTTTAAGTCAGGACCAAGATAAGCTGCCAAATAATAACAGCTCACACGTGAAACCAAATAAACAGGAACAAAAGAGGAATTAATCCTTCCTCAACTTAAAATAGAGCTTCCCCTCCTCTCTGTCTGTTGACTCTAGCACACCTTGATATTCTACTTCAACCAGGTATTGCTTGGGAAAGAACAATAAATAAGTAGTGCCTTCTGGGTACTGTTAGTGTACCTGTAAAGAGTGTCTGCAGGTGTAGTTCCATTTATACAAACATGTCTGTGTAGATTTGCACGTAGACACATTTATGGAGGGAACTATAAAACCATAGCATTACAAAAAACATAAAGTGGCATCAGGTTAAGTAGCAGACATCGTAATTGAAAGTTTTGAAGGGTAACATTTTTCACCTTTTTTTCCCTTCTTATTTTGCACTGATGATGAGCTATACAAGTTGAAAGAGTGATGAAGTGAGCCATGATGATTTATTGTTTGAAAATAGAAATTGAACAGGTCCCAGGTTTGGATTTAGACATGGATCGAAAACAAAAACACGCCTGAAAGGTGATGGTGCAGAAATTTGTTTTGATCTTGATACCTACTATCTGAAACAGGGAGACAGGTCTGCCTGACCCAAAGCAGCTTCACTCACTGGCATTTCCATATATTTCTTATCGATGTATTTGGAATAGACCGAAAAATGCTGTGTGGATTCAGCAGTATTTAAAGGAAGGGAAAACTTTCTAGACCCCAGAACAGATAAACTTGTCATTGAAGTGTATCTCATAGGATTCTTCACACATTGTTTTTAGACTTGATGTTTTGGAAAAAAAAACCAACAGACTTTAAAGTCTCCCTTCTTCAGGGAAAGGGAGGTGTGAATATCACCAGCGTAAGGGGGAGGGAGGAGACTGAAACAGCTGCACTGGCCTCCTTCATTCTTCCCACTTTCAGCACATGCTGGCAAAGGAAGCACAGAATGTGTCTGAGAAATTTAGACAATAAAAAGGACATTATGAAAAAGCACCTAGACTTCTGAAAGCTGAAAGGAAAAGCCATAAAAAATGTACAGGGTTGAGAAGCAGGTGAACAGCAACTTCAGGGAATAGCTCCATGACAGTCAAAAATAAATGTAGTTTTAAAAAATTTATAAGTGACACTGTTTGGGACTTGAACATTAGGAGAAAATGGGAGTTTTTCAGGCAAAAAAAAAATGGTTGCTCTAGAGAGGGAAGCTTAAATAAAATTAAAAAAAAAAAAAAAGGAAAAAAGTCAATACAAGGAAAAAAAAGCGTAGAAAAAAACATTTCCAGGGCTGTGAGGTGGGTAAGATAGAGATTAGTGTGGTGGATTTAGCATGTTTCTAAAGCAAAACAGATTCTTAAATGTCAAGAGTCAAGATTATTAAGTGTTCAGGAAGCTGTTGAAGAAGAGAGCAGTGAGAGAAATATGAAGTGTGGGTGGTGAATTGCATGATGATATTGAGTACGCTTTAGAGAGCTAATCTTTCGGGAGAAGATGAGTTACAATTAACACTGAGGACAAAGTGTTAGCTGAAATACATCTCTTCTTTTTGCCTCGTGGAACACATTGCTGCTGATTCATGAGGCTGATTCATGAGAAACATTACAAGGTGCAAGAAAATCTTCCTTTCTGTGGTTGCAGTCCCACAAGTTTGAGGACCAGTATGCTAACCTTCTCCACTGCTTAGCATACTATACTGGAAAAGTCAGGGAGAAGAAGGTCTTACTTTCTTCCAGAATCTTAGTGCCTCTCTTTGTCACCCAGGACACCTCGTATGCCACCAGACTGCAGCAGCATATAATCCTGATGTTAGACATGTATTTTAAAGCCACAAAGGAGTCCATTTGGAGGACACTTTCACATATGTGTAACTAGGTCTTGCTTTCTTCCAATGTCCTTCATTGGTATTCTTTCCAGACACCTTAACTGATGCGTTTCCTCACCTCAGAGGCAGTCTGTATAATATGTGTTTCTGATTATTGTAAGCATTCCTATTTATATGTGTGACACGTTCCTAAATCTTCTTGGACACTACTAAAATCAGTCAAAAGTTACATGTAATCAACGTGATCAGCAACATTCCATAGTATTAGGGCCTTTTCTATGTCAGGTGTTCTCTGGCTATGAAATACTGCATCATCTTCCTATGTTAGTGGATCAGTCACCAGAGTTGCTACTGCTGTGAACCAGATCTCTCTGCTCCATCACCACCTCTCTCCCTTGGGTTGCTGCTAACTAATATTTCACATTCCTCTCATGACTCTCTCTTTTCCTAATGGCTTATGGTTTTGAATATTGGTCCTTTCTCTCCTGTAGAAGCAGCTGGCTCATGACATTTTAATTTATGTTGCTTTATAATTAATCTTGCTTACCTACAGTAGCCAACAGCATATTGCCAATGAGTAGATCAGTGAGAGTTTTCCTATGGTTTTTGACCACCATAATAATATGGCTTTACCTGGCATCATTGTGAGGAGAGGGTGATGGTTTTCTTACCCTCTGCAACTGACAGGGCATAACAGCATATGGCCCATCACTTTGTACATGTTTCTAGCACGGTACATTTCATCTTTGGGGATCCTCCCTCAGAAGCAAAGAACAACTCACTGTTTAATCCCAGCTGCCTTTTTTCCCAATTTTGCTGTTGTCATTTGTAATATAAAAAAACTATGTTTGGTTTTAATATCAAAATGAACACCTTAGAGTAAAATACTCATGCCCAGAAGATTAAGGAATCTTTTTTGATTCATGTGGTTAGATGAGTTTGGCTATTGATAGTTTCATCTAAGTTTCACCCCTTTCATGCCATGTTAGGTTTAAAAATTACTGTAGTTCAAAATTATTCTGTCTTCAAAATACTTGCACCAACTTTTTTGTTTGAGTGAGGATATAACTTTAAAATGTTGCCACGCGTCCCTCCCTGAGTTCCTCAGTCACGTCCTTGCTCTCTAAATTCTGTATCAGTATGTTCTAACCTTCAATCCTATACAATATTACCACTACTTTTCTGTCTTACTCTGTCTGTCCTTTTGCTCCAGCTGTGATTTTAACTTCAGTGTGCAGAGGATTTAGCTTCTCACCACCTGCCAGGTTTTCCTCAGGTACTGTATGTGCTTCGCTCTTCCCTGCTTCACAGAAAAACGTAAATTTTGAGCCAGCCTTTGGGTTAATAGTCTTGTTAAAAAACGTCCCTCTGTGAAGCATAAAAGACAATACAAAGCACTAATTCAGCCCCTAGAGACAGATGTAAAAGAAGCAGACTTTCTGAAAATCGGAAACCTGAGTAACAGACAGGCCATGAGTTCACCCACCTTACATAAATAAACTCCATCCATCCAGTAAATACCAGCTCAGAAAAGCTTTAAAGCTTGAAATACTCATGCTCAGCTTGGAAGGAGGGCACCCTCAGGCTGAAGCTCACTGGGAAGTCAAGATGGAGCCTGTAGTGCCCCATGTCAGGAGCAGGTTTAGCTCAGACCTGTGCCTTACATGGAGCCTTATGAGCAGTGTTGATTCGTTATGATCAGTGTATTGTGCCAGCCTTTGTGACACCAGATTTTCTGATTCAAATGAGAAAAGTTTAGGCAGAGTAGCAAAATCTCTCATGTCTTTACTATTATTAGTACCAGAGAGTAGTGAGATAATTTTTCTATGTGGAAGATAGAACTATTTTTAATGGATTTGGGCTTTTTTGTGGTTATAAGTTGGTTGATAACCAAAAACTCCACATCAAAACAAATCAAAACAAGGTTATCTTACCAATATAATGAAATATCTTTTTGTGTTTGCTTTGGTGAATGATCAGGTGACTACTTTGTCTTTCTAATGGCATGGCCATTTTGAAGCAGAAATCACTGTTGACTTTCCCTATTCAAATCAACTGTGTATTGCAAGAGTATTTTCTTACTTCTGAAATTCAAGTAATTTTTAACAACCCTGAAATTAAATGAGTTGCCAGTGTCCAGATTAATGTGTTTTTACTGCTCATCTAATTAAAAGTACCAGCTTAGTCCAGAAAATGCTATGGACTCCTCATTAGAAAATATGAATTAGTAAAAATCAGAAAAAATCTGTATATAGTTTACTTCTATTCTAAGCAAACTGACACCCCTGGCCAGAGGAAAACAAATAAACAAAAAGGAATAACAAGAGGGATGGTAGATGGAGGATGCCTTTATATCCATGTTATTGGTGAAAAGTATCAGAACTACTACAAGTATGACTTTTGTACCATGCTCATTTGTTATCTTCACGGTCTCCCATTCTATTCATTTGGTTTGTATCTCTCAGCTCACCTTGAGACTAATTATTTGAAAGAAATATAAAAATATATTAATTTCTGCTACTATAGAAGATTTTTAATATAAGGTGTAATTTAAGTTGTGGCACAATAGATGCTTTTTTTTTTAAATGCCATGGGGAAATGAGGTCAGCTGTCAATATCTTGCAAAAATAGTGAATTATTGCACAGGTCTTAATGCAGTAATTAAGACAAGGACATGATTTTAAACTATTTAGATATATGCTGCCTTCTATCAGCTTGTCATATGGGCAATTGATTGGTAGATTATTCAAAATCTAATGTCAAAGTTTTTAATAAGGAAATTTCCTAAGATATATTCTTTTTATTCATAAGAAAATCTTAAAATGTCATTAGCAGAAGGATTTGCATTCCTATCTGTAGATAGAAGGATATCTTCCAGGTTGTAGAAAAGGGTTGGAAAAAAAGGTAGCAGTGTGCTTAGCAACTGGAGCTGTGGAACTGGCAAGGAACAATGGATTAAATTATAATATAGAAGGAAAGCTATTCTCTTTAATCAGTAGTAGGTGACCTTCTGTAATACCTACTGTATCTAGTATAATTTCAAACTCAGAAATTGACTTTTGTCTTTGAGACTTTCATTATGGAGAGAAAAAACCTATTCTCAGCTCCAGCTACAGAAGACTTGCTTTAACATGCTTAACAATCATAGGTGTGTGGCTGTGCAAAATGCCAGGCTGTCAGATGGTCCTTTAACAGGGAAAGCTGGGGATGGACAAGGAGATGATGAGTGGATTGAGAGCAGCCCTGCAGAGAAGGACTTGGGAAGGTGGTTGATGAAGTGTTTAACATGAGCCAGCAATGTTTCCTGGCAGGCCAGAAGGCCCCAGCCGTATCCTGGGCTGCATCAAAAGATGTGTGGCCAGTATGTCAAGGGAGTTGATTCTGCCCCTCTGTTCTGCTCCCGTGAGACCCCAGTTGCAGTAGTACATCCAGCTCTGGAGTCCCCAGCACAAGAAGGACATGAATCTATTGGAGCAGGTCCAGAGGAGGAGGGCCACAAAGATGATCACAAGGCTGGAGCACCTCTCCTACGAGGCCAGGCTGAGGGAGTTTGATCTGTTCAGCCTGGAGAGGAGAAGGCTCTGGGGACCTGTAAAGTCCCTTCCAACTCAAACCAGTCTATGATTCTATGAGAGACTAGGGAAACCAAGGCAGAGTTCTAAGTGCATATGCCAAGGCCAGATTATACAGGTACAGAATCTTGAATATGTTTACAGAAGATCAGAGGCATTACTGGCATTGCATACATGCTTGAAGCACTGTGTGCTGGCTCAGGGTGCTAGTTTCCTAACAGTAGTGGAAAGGACTGCAAACTTTCACAGCAGTGATTCGTCGCAGTCTGAGGGGACTGATTCGAACCAGCTCCCTACAGAGAGCAAAAGGCTAAAAGCCTGAGTTCTGTGTTCAGCAGCAGATAGAGGCTATAAATGACTTCTGCATCACCAGCAAGTGATGTTCCTCTGTTTTGTCCAAATGCAGTTGATAGAATAGCTCCAGTGGGTTCTCTGTCACTGGTGATAACGGCAAAGTGGGGGGTTTATCAGTAGCAGCATTCTGGGCTGGCTTTATGACTCCCATCTTCAGATCCCAGCTAAGTTTCCAAAACTGGAAGTAGCCAAATCACATGCTTTCTAACCTACACATAGAGAATCTGAAGTGTGTCATTTGACCTGTCCACGCTACAATTTCAGACAGACATCCTTATCCCTGTGAGTGGTACGTACTCCCAGAGTAGGTACTGAAAGTTTGTTCTTTCTGGCTTTAACTGAACATTTACATGGGAAAGAATAAAGCTAATGCCAAGTGATTTGGGATGAGCCTCCAAGAATATGATGATATAGAAGTACTCATTTTAAGACATTTATATTCTGCACATAGTGTAATTTCAGCTAACTAGGAATAGAAGAATGCACCTCACAGAAAGTCAGTGGCTGCTCAGTGGCTGCTTAGCAATGCAGCTCACAATAATCACATCATGCATGCTTTTCACTCTCTGTACCACATCTTCTAGTATAAAATCCTGCATGAGGAATGTGCAACAACATTCAAACCGTAGTTTGGGCTTGTCTCTTGCTGCTTGTGCTACAATCTTTCAGCTGTGATTGCAGTTCTTGAAAGAAAACAGAAACATGAGGCTGAAAGACACACAGGGCTTGTCCCCCAGATGACTTTGGAACAGCCTATTTCAAGGAATAGGGTCATACTGGAGATAAAAATCTTCTTTCATGCCACAAGGAAATCATGCTTTCCCATTCTTCCCCACTGCAAACAAGGAGGAAAGAAGTAAAAGAATATAGGCTAATCAAACTGGTTTAGGTACCGAGTGAGAAGGATATAGAGAAGACATAATGTCTGCTTGTAAAAAGTTTTGAAGTATTTGCAAGCTGATGATGTGGGCTCAAACCTGGAAAAAGAAATCACAATGTATGTATTTTGTCAGGTTTGCAGTAGATGTCACAATCTTATCTGTACTTCCCATACCACTTAGCTGACTGGAAGGTGTCAGTATGACTGAGGATGTCATACTCCATACGGACAAAATTTAAAATTGTTTAAATTCCAGTTCTGCTCAGGATTATTTTCATAGGAAAAAGTCTGCTTGGTTTTCAGTTATAATATTTTGATGCTCTTTACGTAAATAACTTTGTTAGTTTAAAACTGAACTGTGCCCACATACCAAGAAAATTGTCAGCTACTGTGATATCTGAAAATGTAGTCCTTGTTTTTTACTTCAGTTAGTGACAATGACACCTCTACAACAACCTGACATGGCACACACCTGCCTTACTATAATATTCATCATAAATACCCTCCAAGAAAGCTCTGGAGGGATTTATTTCTGAATAATAATGGTTTCTTAAGAGAGAGAGTGGAAGTACAATCAGAAGTGGTAATACTTAAGGCAAGAGCTCTAGAATATACCGTTTCCCACTGTAATCTCACTTTAGAAAGCATCTGAAGTGTGTGCTTGAATCTTAGTAACTACAAAAGCAATAAACATCAATTTTCTAAGTCAGAAGGATTGGCTCATGTACTTAAAATGTGGCTTATGGGTAATGTTTTGAAAAATCATGATCTATATTAGACCAATATTTGAAATTAAGATAGTAATTGACACTGAAAACTGTGTTTAACAGCTTGTCAGTCTGTGACTATCCCCTATGAACTGTCTTTTTGTGTTTCACCTGTTTCTTGTAATTGCATGAACTACCCCCAGGGTACAGGAGGATCTTATCGGTCAAGTAGAAAAGCCTTGTCATAAAGAAATACGCACTGCTCTTTTAAGACATTAGTCTGGAAAAGGATGATCTAGACTATTCAGAGATTTTCTTATCTTCTTAACTGCTTATTTTATTAATATGTACACTATTTTTCTATATATTACTTGTTGGCTACTTAGGCTACAATAATTGCTTTTAGACAATCCTTAAAATTGATGTAGTAAGAAATATACTTTAAAATTTTTTTCAAAAGCAAAAATAGCAAATTATCCAAATAGTCTGTTCAAATGAGCAGTACAATACCTAAAGCCATATCAAAACCAGTGCTTTGTAAGCAGACTTTCTTCAAAGCTTTGCACATAATACTATCACAACATTCCACCAGAAACAAGGGGAATAATTGATACTGACTTGAAACAACATAAGAAACGGACTTGGGAACTGGGTAGAACTTATTTCTCTGACCCATTTCCTGTAATTCCATGGTACAGTTGTGTGTGACAAAAAGAAATAGTATTCCCTAGACGAGGTGTATTTGGTAGCATATGATGAGGTCCAAAGGTCAGCTGCCATAAAATTGCTACTTTAGCCAGGTTCTATTTTACCAAATGTTATTAAAGAGCACTAGTCCCTAAGGAAATAGAACCATGGTATCAATGTGAATTTGTTTAATCTCTTTTACTAGCTTTACCAAAATTTCCCTTAATATCCTTTGTGGATAAAAATGCATCAGATTCTGTTCAAATTCCTTACATATTTATCTCAAAACCAATTTTACTTATTAAAGGAAAAACATGTATTTAGTCTTAACTATGTTGTCAAATAAACATCATCCATATGATAATATTTGTTAGAACTGTGGGAGAGGTAATTAAGATAAAGTAATTCTGAAACTAAATACCAGACTGTCATGAAGGAGAGCTCAGACTGGGAGAACAGAGTTCTATGAGGAAGAGAAGAAGTAATATTTGACACTAAGCCGTTATTAATTTGTCCAGAAAGTATATTTAGGATAAATGAAAAATAATTAAGCCCACCCTTCATTCCCGAGACTACAACAGTGAAAGTTCTACAAAGAAATTTTTTTTTCTCAGCAGTGAGGTAAAACTGGTGGGAAAAATAAAATGAGGAGAAAATGAAGAAGTAGAATAAGTTTGTAAAGTCTGAGCAAAATAAAGCAACTGTTGCCAGTGTACAAGTAACGAAGAATGTATAAAATGGGAATTCAGACACTGTTAGTTGGCCAGATCCTTTCGTTACGAGGTTTACGTTGGGCACTGCTGGCAGATCCTTTATTAGAAGCTGGCTTATCATGACTTAAACTGAAACTGGGTTTCTATGTCACTCCACAGGATCTTTGTCCTAAATGACAAATGCTCTATGCTATACATTTGCTCTGTTCCAATATGATTTTAAAAGCCAGGGGGGTTGTGAACAAGAGCTACAGCTCCATTACAGCATCACTTTATGTGTGACTAAAGTTTACTCTGCTATTAGCCTTACTGAAATTATTTACCTGCCAACTTCTCATGTTTATGTTGGAATATTCCCGTAGTCCAGCTGATCTCTTCTGGTATCTTCTCTCAGCCTCTTGCCAGCATGAAGCTCTGGAAGTCTGTTCTCAGCTTCCACCCAGGTCCTAGAAGTCAAATACACCTAACCTCATTTAGGTTTTAACTTAATTATTTTATTATTCAGGAAAGTTCTTGTGGAACTTTGGTCAGACTAAAATGTTCTCCTTTTATCAGTACAAAATAAATTGGTTTAGAATTGTCAATTGCTTGTGGTTTCTTATGAGCCTATCGCCTCCCACTGTGGCCAGGACACCTCAGAATAGCAAGAGTTCATGTTCACTGTTGGGGTGATGTAGCCAGCCTGCAATTGTCCCTGCAGATTTCAGAGTTGAATGTTAAGAGACTCACATTCAGTTCTCAGGGGAAATGGTCTGGAATAGACTTGCTACTTGCTTGCTTGCCTCTGTCATTGTTGTATTGTAATATTACTCTATTTTAAGTATTTTTTTCCTCCTGCTCAAGACTTGTTTTTATGGAGTTGAAGTTTCTCTTTTATTGTATAAAATGAGGGCCTTTGGGAAAAAGCTATTTTGGCTTTTCACTGAGAGCTGGCAAACTGTGATTTACTGACACCTGTATAGCTGCAAAGTCCAGTGGCAAGACATCCACAAGCAAGTGCCATCCCCAGCAAGCCTGCAAAGAATAGCTTCCAGCTGCCCTACAAGGCAGGCAGAAAGGTTTCCTATGAGTGTGAGTACTTTCTTCTTAATGATGGCTTTAGGTTTCTCAGTGCTCTTTGCAGTTTATTCCAAAGTTCAGTGTTTTTAACCAATAATAAAAAAAAAATGAGGTTAGGAAAATTATAGGGAAAAAAAAATGGGTTTTACTATAAAAATCCTCAGAATTAATTGCAGAATTTGTAGCCACATTGTAGGGCAGGGAGGTTCGTCTGATTGATGTATCCAGCTACATCTGAACACTTACCAGGCATACGAATTTGTCTGTGTCCTAACACAGAACTGGGCAACCTCTTTTAAGCTGAGACTTGAGCTCTCCTGGCACCTGAGTTCACTACGACGCTTTAAATGAGATTAGGACAGCAATCTCCAATCTTATAGACAATTTCAACCTGGGAAATGACTTTGGCCTACCTATCTTTCCACTGCTTCTTTGAAGAGAAACAATATCTTTCACTTTCTTTTCTGAACTATCCTGATATAAGCTGTTGCTATGCATTGATATAACACCTTTATTCCCTGATGCATCAACAGAAATTGAGGTTCTAGCAATAAAAAAATGACTACTGGAAAGATAAAATGCCCAAAAGCACAGGCTGAGAGCCAGAGCTGGAATATCTAGAAGATTGAAGGTGCCTCCTAGTCTCCCCAATGACTTGTGATCTTGTCTAGTAGGCTAGCATTGCTAAAAGATGTTTGTTTAGTTTTAACAAGTTCTCCAGGAACTTTGCTATATAAGCTATCACACTTGGTTATTTTACTTCGTTTTTCTTTCTTGTGTAAATAAGAAACATAAAATGTTTCTGTATTTAGTATGTCTGTATTTCTGTATGTCCTATAATAAGTTAATGAGGATGGTAGGCATTTTAGAGCTATTCAAACACTATAGAGCATTTGTAAACAAGAACAAATGTACACCTGTGTCTTAATGTGCCATCTTTATTTTCTTGTGGTATGTTTCCTCCTTCCTCTGTGAATAGCAAGCTTCACTATATTTCCTTCGTTCTGAATGTCACTGTGTACCACTAACACTCCTTGGGTGTTGCTCTGCAGGGGTCATGCAATTAGACTGTAATTGAGCAGCTGCAAATCCATGGGAGGCTGTAGAAATAATATCTGAAAATGGATCAGAACAAACCAATGTGCAGTTGTTTCCCTTGATTGGAAATTGCTTTGTATTGATTGGAGCAATAATCCATGCCATGACCACATACCAAGGACATTCGAGCCAATGCCAATCGCTGTTAAGCTCCAGATTCCTGGTAAGATTATTTTATAGAAAAAAAAAAATACTAGTTCTCTTTGTGATTCCTAGATTTTAATTATCTACTTTTGTAAGACTATTACACATAATTCTCTTTCCTCCTGAGGTGATAAATCTGAAATATGTAATTTGATGTATTTATGTACGTATATATTTACACCACACGCACACGGTGTGCAGAGACTGATGAGGAGGTGCAAGTGCTTGATTTGGATCCTTCCAGATAAAAGGCATGACAAAGGACTCCTGAATCCAGCCTCAAGTAGGCTAGTATGAATTAGAGTTTTCCTGAATGCTTTTTGGAACTTTTTAGGTGAGTAAAATACATCTGTTGAAATTTTGCATGAAAATCAGGATTTTTTGTAAAGGAGGAGGACTAGTTTTGTCAAAAATATATTTCCCCACTTTGAAAAGCAATCTCAGTGTAAAGTTTCCAGCTATCCTTACACTTTAATGGTGTTACTCTAGATTTGCATGGATTTAAATTAAATCAGAGACTCGCCAAAGTAAGAATTTACAGACTTGGCTTGCAGAGCTTGCTTTATGGGTGTTGACAGTGACATGTAACAATGACTGTTAAATTAATGAAGTCATGATAGCCATTTTCATTACCCCAGAAGTATTTTTAATGATCTAAATGCATCTTATAGATACTTCTCGAGCCGCAAAATACTGATGTGAAATAGAATAGTCATAATCCCAAACTATAGAAGGAAACACAGTTATTTTGATAAATCAATAGCAAATAAATTTATATTGTTAGCAGCAAAGCCAGACTTGTGAAGTATTTCTCCAGGACAATTCTAGGTGACTGTAATCAATGGCAAACTTGCTCGGGTGTTTGCAAAACCAACGTCTCAATTATTAAAGGATTTGCCGAGTGTAGCTCAACAGAAACTCAACGTGGAGATAAAAATACAGTCCTTGAATTAAGGTTTTCAGTCTCGGGATAGTTTTCTCATTGCTGAATATCTTTTCATTTCTAAATTTAGCAGTTTAGGTAGAAATGCAATAATATGATGGTACAAATAGAGAATTTGTATGAGGGCAAACTGTATTCGAATGCAATGAAAGACAGAACCTCACAGGAAGAATCTGGAAGTTTTGGGACGAATTGGCTAAAAACAACAAGTAATGGAAATATCTTATGAATTACCTGGGGAAAAAGGTACTTTTGCTTTGATAAAATGAGGGCAATCTGAATTTCAGGCTCCACTTCTTCCAGCTGCCTCAGGCTTTCATTGCAGGGCCTCTCGGTTGAAGGGAATGATATTTTCCTAGGACCAGAATATTTTCTCTGAAAGTGTGTCCGCAGTGATGCAGAAGCAATCTAAGGCCCTACTTCCATAGCTATGTCAATTAACTGGGAGAACAAACCATTCCAACTGAGAATTGCTAAGGTTTGCTATTTCATTACTGCAGGCACCTACGGTTATAATCATGTAGGACAGGACACTTAGAATACACTGATAGCTACAATACAGAGCCACTGTAACAAGAAAGTGGCTGGAGTGGACAGAAACAAGTAAAAGGAAGGTCTTGATAATCCTGACCTATCAGTCTTAGAAATAATAGAGCTAATTTATGAGAACTGCATTGTTTCCATTTTAATACAGCACGCAAAATTGCCACAGATAACAGCTTACATCTTTGAAATATCCTCACATGCTATGCAAGTCTCAATCAGAGCTCACTGATGGAAATGATGAAGTTAACATACTTTCTTCAAAATTCTTCTATTACCATATTATTTACAGAGCTCATGCTTAAATGAATATGTTTTCTCTTAAGTCTACAGCATTTTTTAGGAGGCAGATCTTCCAGGTTATCCACATATACATAGTGAGGGTCAATTTTTCCAAAGGAATGATCTAAAGTCATGTTGTCCAAAACCAGACGTATTTACTTATGCTATGGACTAGCTTCACATGGGTGAGCCTTTGCCAGGTCAAGACCCCATTTAAAAAATGAAGGAAGGAAGGAATTCTATAATCCCCTTTTATATCATAAGGTAAGAGGCAACAGCAGTTATGTGACTTTATAACCTCTTAGCGCAGACAAAGTGACACCTCTGGAGTCACAGATTGTACTAGGCTCTAATTTCATTTCTTGTCTAAAACTGAAGGCAAGATCAAGATAAGACTGTTATTCAATAAAAATGTTGAGACCAGTTTGCCAGGATTAGGCTTCAAAACTAATGTTTCTAACATATTTCTGGCTAGCATAGCTTCCTCTGCCCATTTAGGTGTTTAACGTGCTCTGATAATTTTTCCTGTCAGATCTCAAGAAGCCTGGACTATTTTTGTGGTAGCAGGATCTGGAGATCAGTTTCTCTGCAACTTCAGGATTTCAATAATTATAGTCTGTCTTTTTCTACAGCCCTTTTCCTACCTTTGGTGTCTAGTTAACAACATATCTGTCTTCAGACCATCTTCTTGTTTTAATTAATCTAATAAAGGCAGCAAAGAGATATTTTAATTAATAAAAAATTGTTTGAACAATGAAAGCAACAAGAACTTGTCAGGAAAATACAAGGGGGGGGAAAAAAAGTAAATTAACATATTTTAAAGCAAACAAATTGACACTATACACCATAGCCCTTAGTAAGTTTGTGGGCAGTGGTGGCTTTCTAACCTAGAACTTGCTGGCTTTTAGGAGAGGGATGAGGGGTGGAAAGGCAGAAGTAAAAGAAGTGTGGTTTCCTCTTTTTAAGCAATCTAAGCCATCAGGTGGTGTTACAGACACCCCACTGGAGTCAGCCCTTCATGCAGGGCAGGCATAGGTGAGCAGGACTATTCTTTCTCTTATTTGAGCTCTAAAATCTGGGTGCTGGGGCCCTGATCTAGTCTGTAGAACCAAGTGGTTATGGAAAAGGGAATGCAGATATTAATCTCTGTTTATGATTGCAAGCTTGATTCTTCCATCTGCAAACCAGAATAGAATATAACTTAAAAATAGGCAAAGCTGTTGCTTTCAAACTGTGCCTTCACAATCCCATTTGGACCAGGAAACCGAGTAAATGAATCTGAAAATAGAAATAAAGAATTGGGATCCTTCATTCAACCACACTTAGCTTTGCTGCTGTGCTTTAGTAATGCAAAATGCTTAGGAAATATGATTGTTTATTCAGCATGAGATTTATCCTAGTGTTCAGGGCCATAGTGGTTTTTCACAATACTGAATTTTACTTAAATATTTCAGTTACTGTTGTATCCCTCTCTCTTCTTTTACCCAAAGCAGAGTCCTCTGAGCGATGGTGGTATCACCTTTTTTGGATTGCCTTTTAGAAGCTAAATATACTTTGAAACCAGCTTTTTATTTTCTCATAGAAAAAAAAAAATAGTGGTTACATCAGAGATTTTTAAACCACTTAAAATTATTTCATAAATAAACCTGTTATTATTTTCTGTATTAGTTATGTATGTCACAGAGTAGAACTAGGTGAGCACAAATATAGAAAATCTCTGCGTTACCAGCATAAAAATATTTTTTAAGTTCAGGAAAAGATTCAGAGGAGAAAGAAAGCTGTTGTGTTTATCAGGTAACACTTCCAAATTAAAAGCAAACATCAGTTTCTCTAGAAGCAAAGTGCATGACTGCCTGTGAGAAAGAGACTATCCTACACTCACAGTAAGATGTTCTTTTTTGATAATTGACAGTAAAAACAAATGCTGAAGTACCCAGTGGCATGAAATAAGGGGGCTGACATTGGGTGGGGGGGATGGTGGTTGTTTACTCAGGATAGAAAGGCTTATATGAGGTGCAAACCTCATCTAACAGTAGGAATACTTGTTACATTAACAAGATTTACTGACAGACTCCATCTGTGCCTTCCCACCAAACAAGGTCACTCAGTTAGATCCTAAGGAGCCTAATGAGCAAAGTGCCAAGTCTCTGGAGTGATAATGGAGGTTTGCTCTGACTTACGCCTCAGGCTCTTGCAATATTTTTAGTACTGGAAAATAAAATAGGGTAGAGGAAAAAAAGGTCATCATTTTTATCAAACCAATCCACCTTGAGAAATATCAGTGTGTGTTCCTGTGCATGAGCATACCCAGATATTTTTTTCTCCCTCTCTTTTACTTTTCCCTTTTACTGTTGGCTCTTAAGACACTTCAAAGCCTTCATCTTGGCCATTCATTTCACATCTGCATCTTGGTTACAGAAACTTCAGTGTGGTGGCAACACGCCTGTCCCTTTCAATAGGCTGTATTATCAACAGCATGTGTGGTGGTTTTGTAGTTGAGGCAGAAGCCTTATCCTTGAATTTTTGCTGTTTACCCATCTGTCTGCAGTTTCTGAGAAACATTCTGGTCAATTTGCAGCAAATATTATGGTAAGTGCAAAAAGGAGAAAGGGGTACAGATGAAATTAAGGCACTTCAGGCTGCACAAAAACCTCTGTTAAGCACCTGCAGTATTTACAATCCTCGGTATTGATTTGTTGCTATAGAGTAGCTGATAGTTCAACAAAAGTGATATTTTCAGATTATTTCTCAAACTTTACAGCAGAGCTATAGGTTATCTAAATTATTAAGCTGCAAATAAAAAGAAAGAAGAAAAAAGTACCCTCCCTAAACCTTGGAGTAAGATTAAACTGTGGAACTCATTGCTGTCAGGTATTATTGACGCCCCATTATAAATTGTTCTTCTTTTAACCTAGTAGCAGGATAGCCTGAACGTGACCTCTAGTTTGAGTTCCTATTGTTCTGTATGTACCTTGCTTCTTATCCTCTTTTCAAAAGTGTTTTCTAGAGTCATGTGAAACAGAACCCCAGGCCCTCTAAGCCCCTGGTTTGATCTATTATCTACTAAAGTTTATCTAGTACTGTTAGTAACATCTAATCTACCAATGTTTATCATTCAAATGCCAACAGAACAAATGGCAATTCAACTGCCTGTAGAAAACTACCGTCCTGTTTAACTGCTCAGTGAACAGAAGAATACTTCTCTAAATATGTGAGATAGCATTTTCAGTCTCCTTAACCCTATATATTGCATGCTGTAAAATGAAACATAGCAATCATTAGAAAAACAACACAGTTAAGCAGTGGAATTAAAAAAAAAAAATTAGAAGCATCTTCAGTGGAGTTTCTCTTAGTCCCATTCTTTAATGTCCTTGGAGTGTTTCTAGAATGAAATAGGACTTCTCCCACTGAAGGATTTATTGGGTGGTATATGGCTGTAACAGGTGTAATACGAAGAGGATGTGGTAGCAGATTTGGTGGAAACGACTCCACTCTGCTGTGCTCCACCTTCTGATAAATTTTGTTCCGTCTCAGCATAGACTAGCTCAAGTCCAACCGTATCACACCCAGAACACTTGTTCATGGGATAAGGACTTGCGTTTTCATTTGTGTGCCTTCATGCTTACTGTATGCAATACAACATTATAAATTTGTACCCTTGGAGATCAGGACAGAGCATTCATTTTAAAGTTCCTAGGGAGAAGTTCCTGGGAAAATGCACATGTGCAAACAAATATTCCTATATTCTGGAGAAAAATGTCTCTAAATTGTCAAGAAGCTGTGTGTATTAACACCAGTGCTCAGTTGCCTGGTAAAATACAATTGTAAATGATGGCTTTGTCACTGACTGTGGTAGAAGTCGAATCTATACAAGTGGAAATGACAAGACAATTCTGAGTTGAAGAATACATAAAGATTGAAGATCACATTTTTATTTATTTAATTTATAAAGATGCTGTTGTTCACCCTCTTCAAATATCCATCCACCAGCAGCCAGTATGGACTGGGAATCCAGATCCTGGAGTTAAGCCTTAAACTGTTTGAGATCTTCGTCTGCCCTTCGCCTGTTGCCACAGCACAGTGCTGGTGTCCTGGATTGGCCAGGGCTCCTCAAATGGCAGCTGAAGTCAGGTTTAAACAGTCCCATGAATATGCATAATTTAATTCCACCCTTAGTTAAAGGGATCCCCCTGTTTAGGTCATTGCAACAACCAGCAGTAGAGCTCATAAAAAATAACTGTATTTTGCAGTGGCTGAACCTGTCTGATCCTAAATCCTCACCCTATTTTTGCTGTGTAAAAGGTTGTTTCCTGTTATACAGAAAACTCTTATTATCGTGACCTCCTCTTACTGCAAGGCTTTTTTAGTGATACTTGGACTTTTTGTAAATTTTCCAGTTGCAAATGTCAGGTAATTAGTTCATCAATATGAACTATATTGAGGTAGAAGCTGTTATTTTCCCCTTATGCAAAGTTCCCTGTCATCTGACGAATCAAGCTTGCAAAATGAAAACTATGTTCACCTATTCAAAACATATCTAATAATATAATAACATATCTAGCAATCTGAAATATTCCTTGTTATTTACTGATAGACATAATTAAATGTTCGGAAAGATAGAGATGAAACATTGCAAAATCTCAAAATTAAGCAGCAAGAGTGTCATCAATTCACATACTTCACAGAGAAAAGCACATCCTACTGCATAGACACATAAGAAGACCATTTAAATGTCAGTCTCTCTTAACTCTTTCCGTAGCAGGTACCTGCAGACTGAAATTCTTCTCTTCACCAGTTAACTCGGGCACACCATTCGAAGCAGACTGCCCCAGCTGGCACACAGGTCAAGTACACTGAGGGTTCTACCCTTAGGTCACTGCAGTCAGAATTTCAGGAAATCTGGAGCAATTTGGATTTTTCTTCAGTCACATTATGCTCCTGTTAGTAATATTTTTTTATTTTTGTTTCCTTCTAAGCTTCCCCACAGTCATACTTACTCTCAAGACTGTATGGAGCTGTAGCTTCCCAGTAGGTTGTTCTGTCATTATCCCCATGCTCTCATGTGTGGCCTAGGTCAACCCTAATCCCTGTTTTCCATCTTGCTCAGTTGCAGAAATAAGACACAGCAAATTGCACCTCGAATGCAGCCTTCCAGGCTCTTACCAAATCTTCTCATCTTTAAAAAGCACCCTTTTCTTTGTCCTTACTTGAAACTGAATGATTTTTTTTTTAATTGTGAGATTTGGCTTGTTCTAAATCATAATTTGTGCTGTCTTTTCCTTTATTTCTCAGATTCCTTCAATTTTTACATTTTATGCTTGGCAAAAAGAAATGGCCTCAGATGGCTGTTGACATTCTGGATCGAGAGAGAAACATTTTCTGTAAAATGTGTTTCATCTCCTTACCTGACCTATTTTGTCCAGGTACTCATTAACATTAAGAGTGTTCATGCCTATGTCATGTAGAAAAAAGGAAGTGTTTTGTTGTTGGGTTTTTTTGAGAGAAGAGCCATTTTAGAATAAAAAAAAAACAACAAAAACCATCAGAAAAGGACATAATCAATACGATATATTTTACAAACCTTGTCATAAACGGAAAGTTAGTGCCTGAAAAAAAAAGGTTCAAAAGCTATTTTGCTATAGAACACGTTTACACCAGCAGAATTGACATAGAGATTATATATACAACAAACAACAGATCGTTTGTGCAGGCCTTTAGAATGATAGCATACAAAAAACTCTAAAGATCAGTAGATGAAGCTATTAGGAAGCAGGTATGCAGATGGTGCATTGAACAGTTGCACAAATGAAAGTAAGTCATGGTTACAATAAGGTTTAAGTACTCACCGTGAATAAATTGCATTTAGAAAGACTTATGATTGAGTAATGCAAATTCGTAACTATACAGAGAAATAAATTTCTTGGGATTTTACCGTGTCACTCATTTAACCTTTCAATAAAAGATGTTATACACTTGAGCATTAAGTGCAGCATTAGTTTGTGAAAGAAACAAAACTGAAACAATTTAAGCTTCTTGCAGAGGCAGAAATGTATTGGCTCTTTCCTCTCAGACTTTCATGGTACAGTGCCCAGGTAGATGTCATACCCTGAGATCTCTGCTGTGTTCACTGATGGGTGCATTTTCACCAGGTTTTGTCACTTGCAATTTTTGATAAATTTCAGCTGGAGATGGCAAAGAAAGTGTAGAAAAGTATGTGTAGGAGTGGCCAGGGAGAGGTAGAGACGGGACATTTTTGTCCAGCGACACTAGTCAGGGCAAATACTCCATTCTGCCAACTCACCCCTAGTAAGGTTGGAACAGATGGTGTTTAATGTTTAATTACTTCCATGTAGACCTTTCCTAGCAATTAGGGGAACACCTCATCCAATGCCTGAGACCATCACAGGACCTCAAACTGCATTTTCATGAAAGATGCCGGAGTATTAACCCCCACACACACCTGTCTGCTTGTTGCATCTTAGTCTGAAAAGTCATCTTCGTGAAGCACTACTCTTCTGTTTGCCAGCTGGGGATCAGATATTACAGAGGATTTAACCAAGTAATAGGGTCTCCCATCTGCTTATTTTTGACTCATTTATGCTTCCTGTCTCTCGCCACAAACAAAGCACAAACTGAAGCCTCTGTCAAGATTCCCATGCTTGTATTCCTCTAAGAGGCACTAATTAACAATTCTCATGCCTCAAACCATGTTCGATACCATGTTAGCATGCTGTTTGCATGCAAGGAAAAGCTAATAATTCAAAGTTACTCTTTTTGTGAAGAGATAATACGTGCAATGTTTATGATCCATTTTTCTAATAACCATTTTTATGTGGAGGCATCTGCAGTGGAACTTATTTTAACTAGTTCTCTAAGGATTCCAGATGTCACTTGATAACTTGAACAAAAGTGCTGTCTTTTTCATCAGACTCTGTACCAAGTATTCATTTAACAGCTGCAAAACTGCTCAAGGTGCACAAGTGGCTCTAAGCTATTTCCGCAGCCAACCTCTGCCCTAGGCATTGTGGAAACAGTCCCTGGTGTGTGAGGATTTGGTGGAGCTTATCTGTGTGGAGTAACATGTAAAGAAAAGACAGCTCTTGCAGAGGTGGTATTGATTAGGGATATAGCTATGTCTGAAAAAGAAAACAAGCTCAAAACTATAATATCTAAAAGCCTGTCTGTTTTGTTGTTTCTTTTTTCAAACTGTAGGTATTTATATTATATAAGCTTTACTTACAAGTAAACCTCTGCTCTGTACAGTATCAGGCCCAGTCTTTTCATTAACAGATGATAAATCAAAGAAATTGGGTGGGAATGTGTCAAAGAACTGAAAATATTTCTCACCTACTCCATTTCACTGAGTGACATAGGCCCTCTGGGATACATTCCTGGATATTTCTGCTTCTGGTTTATATTTCTGAGCACAGAGTTTTTAAAAGAAAAGATTTTCTCAGCGGAAAAGACTACTAAAACTTAAGCTGTGTGACCTAAATGACAGCCTAAACTATGTGCCATAAAGGCTCAAACTGGTACCTTCCCTGGCTTTCTGGCAATGTCAAACAAGAAATTCCCAGAGCTGCTCTTTTCACGTGGTAAGAGTGGAAAAGAAGAAAAAGAAATGGTTGTGTCCTCTGATGGTGACTCCAAAGAGAGTTACAAAGCTTCACACTAGCCAAGGATCTAGCCCCCTGCGGGCAGGGTGAGAGCAGGAGGTGATAGCAAATATTTGGACTCAGGAAGTCTCCAAGATCTTGAGAATGTTTGGTTGTCTTTTGTATTGTGGATTCTTTAATCTGTCAAGAAGAGAAAAGAATACTTATTCATTTAGGGTATAAGAATATAAACAAAAATAACGCAAATGTCCTTACAAGACTGTAGCTGGCTCCCAAGTCTGGAGATACCTGGATCCAAATCAGTCATTCAGTCAGTGTGGCAGAGCCATGTCAAAGCCCCCTGGGCATTACAGCACGAAGGTCTAGCAACGTGCTGGCAGCTAGCACGTTGCTGCTTCCTTCTGTGTGGAAATACTCTCCTTGTTCAGCTTTTACATGTTGATGCTCAAGCTAGAAACAGTCACTCCTGAAAAATCTCTTGAAATATGGGCTATAGACTATGACTTTGCTCCTAAGAAAGCAGCCCACATTTTTGACATGGCATTAAAGCTTCCAGGCTAAAATCTATGAGCTGGCAGCTTGATATATTTTGAATGACTGTCCAACAGAGGCTCCCAATACGTCCCAGTCTACAATAGTTGTAAATTTTATTTAGAAATCCCACTATGCAATAGTTTTTGTTTGTGACCTGAAGCCCAAAGTCTCTATTTTCTTAGACGGCTAGAGGGAGGAATGTCAGTAATCAAAATTATTTTCACTTTAGTGTGACTGTCAGGCAAACACGGGTCCACTCCTGGCAGAAACTGTTTAAGGGTACAGAAAGAAGAGCAAAAAGCTTGCACAGTTGCTGAGCAAGCTACTCAGCATTTTTTTTGTACAACAGAAACCCTAAAAGTGCATCAATACCACATCTTTTCAGAGTTAATAGTCAATATTTCTTCTTCGCTGGGTATGTCCTTTCAGAAGAAGTTATTTGAGCTCTGACAGGACAAACCTCAAAGCTCAAAAGTTTGTCAGGTGTCTGAAATCTTATTTCCCTTTTAGAACAGACTTAAGTTTGAAAATAAAATTTCTCTTATAATTTACTTCTCTGTCTTTCCATGTCAATTAAAATAATTGCACTCTGTCAAACTATGTCTTTTACTCTCATTAAAGATACCGTGTATTGAGCAAACACACTGACAGATGAAAGATCTCTCAGCACATCTGACATCAGGCTGATAGCTTCACATTATGTAGTACATAGGCAAAAAGTATACCATCTTCTCCTCATAGAAAAGAAATACTCTATTAAACAGTGATTCTTTCTGTACATTACATCCTTAAACCTGGATAGTTTTATCTATAAATCAAAGCTAATGATGTGGATTCTGTCTCAAAGTTAATTATTGGTGCTTTCTCTTGTACTTTGTTGTATTTGAAAGCCAATGTTTAAAATCACAGAGAATAAAATTAGATGAAAAACATCTTTGATCCTTAAAAGTATCTACAGTTACATTTAAGTTAGTGCAGATGATTTGGTTGTTTGCAACATAATTACTGATTTGACTATGAAAAAAAAGGCAAATTGTTTCACTTCAATTAACAGTACATAAAATTATTCTGGTGTGCATAAATATTTTACTGTTGAAAACTGCAGCACATAACTTTTTATGGTGCTCTTAAACCAGGTCTAATGCAAAGTTAATAACACACAAAAATCCCTTGTCTAGGGGGGAAAAAGCCATCTGTCACAAAGAGGACAAGAAATGGCTGTGCATCAGAACCTGCTAAGAGACTAGCAATTGCAAATAATGTGAGTTGTGAAACGCTGCAAAACTGCCCAGCATTACGATGCAGCAACACTACCACAGCAAAATAGGTGGATTTATTCCCACTTTTGGCAGCTCTCAACTTGATAGCACCTGCAGAAATTTAGGAAGGTTCTTCAGACTGATGTTCTCACTTCTGTGACACACTGCTTCTCAAACTGTAACGGGTAGGCAAAATTCACAATTGCAAAATAACAACGAAGGTTTTCAAAGGAATCTTTCTTTTTGGATTTTAAAGGTAAAGATAAGTGGTAAGGGGGTGTCACATCAGAAGATACTTGGATAGTAAATAGTATTCTAAGTTGCAGTTAAGTATCGAGCTTGTCAGCTAAGTGGTATAAAAACTCAAATATCAATAATCTGCAGGGGGTGATTGGAAGGTTAACACCATACAGTAATTCAAACATAGCTGCATAAACAAATCATTTAAAATGTATTAATTTATTCCAGTGGCCTGGTATCTTACAATTGTCTTCAGTAACCTCCAGGGCTCTTAAGGGCTAACTTTCATGCCTTTACTGAGACCGCAGTTATGTTTTAAGTCTGGTGGTTGAAGGAAACAGGCTTTATACAGCAGAGCAAATGTCATTTTCCCTTGGTATTTACCTGAGCATCTGTCTCTTCATTTTCTTAAAAATTTGCAACTTTAACAACAGCGACTTGTGAAAACAATACTAAAATTCTTCTGTTCTGTGAGGTGCTGACATGTAAGATAGTAAGGTAGATTTCTGAGTCAGACTGGTAGAGCAGACTTCTGTAAGTGATCTACTTGCACGGGGCCCAGGACTTTGCCTAGTCAGTAATTATTTGCATGCTTATTTGCTTCTTGTCATGAAGTGAAGCATTCTTTTTTTCTGAAAGGGGCAAGCTGAGGTGGTGATGGATGGGCAAGGAACAATTAACAGAGGTTACCAAACATTTTGCTTGGCTCAAATTCATTTCCTTTAGTCCAGGAAGAATAAGCTACACCTGGAATTCTAAATTCAAAATGACTTCTTGGGAAAATAAGTGAAATCGTTGCTATTGCTGCAAGAAGCATGGTCAATGTAAGAGAAGACAAAGAAAGAAACAAAAATGTTAGGATACAGCAAGCAAGGAACAAACCAGAAAATGTCTGTGATGAAAGCAATTGTAAAGAAGACTTTTTTTTCAGATGCCATGCTCATTTCTGATTTTCCTGTTTCAAAGACAGAGTCAGTGCAATTAAGCCACTAGTGTTAAAAATATTAAAGTTATGATGATTTGGGGGCTCTTTCAAGCGTGCCATAACCAGGAAAAAGTTGAGATAAACGTATGAAGTGGATATTGTAGAGCTGTGCTTCTCTATAAATTTTCCTGCAACAGAATAAGAAAAGAGTATTCAAAAGTATTAAAAAGCAACTGATTTAAAATGTATGAAGACATTTTTACAAAGCATATAATTAACCTGTGGGACTTCTTGCCATAGGGTAGCACTGAGGCCAAGAATCTAGTGGGATTTAGAAAGTGTGGACTTTTTTATGCATAATCAGAAGTTATTACATTAAAGAGCAGAAAGTGCTTTTATAGAGGACATAAAGTCCAATACTTCATGCCATAAGGCAACTACTAACTCACGGGGGTTAGGAAGAAATGCTCTCAGCTGGCAGGTTGTTCTGTAGCGGTCACTCCAGGGCTCCTTGGAGCTGCTGCCATGCTTTGGCTACGTTCAAGGGAGGTCGAGGTAGGCTGCCAGGTGATCATAGCATCATAGGTCTTCATGTTTCATCCGTGCTCTTACTCTTGCTTTTATTTTTTACTCATTTATTCCTTTGTAACAATGCTTTCCTAAGAACACAGATTTATTTCAGGTAAAGCCTCTCTGGCAATGTTGTGTATTAGTACTCTGTAAAGGGAAGCAGCTGTGATTTCCATTGTAACTTACCTGATGCCTACCCCTGTTTTTGGAAGCGAACAAGCTGTTAATGCAAGGCAGATGTAACAGATGCTACAGTGTTTGTTTCACTCTTCCCTACAGGAGCTGGCATATTTCCTTTTAGGGAAATACTTTCAAATCACCTCAGTCTTCTATTAATTCAATATAACGGATTGTAAGAACTATGTTAGTAAAATTAATATTTCAGAGCAACACTGCGAGGGGTATTTTTAACATGCAGCACCACAGCCCCTGTCTCTTGTCACTTGTGTCATCCTGTCATCATGTACGCCTTCAGACATAGGCAGGCTGATACTAATGAGCTCACCACTCCATGTTCCTCTATCATGAAGTTCAGTACTAATGAGAAAAATTCCCAGACTGCACTCGCACTCTAAATCAATTTGGCAAGATTGATCAAAATATTCATTAAACCAGTTTGTTCTTCAACTCAGACTGAACCCTACAGGCATTTCTGTCTCATGATGGTGAGTGAGAGTCTGTGTGCATATAAGTGAGTGTGTGACATAAAAAAGAGAAAAGTCAGTTGTTTTTCCTCCTCATGTGATCCAAGCACTACTTCCAGAAGGAAAAACAAACCCAAACAAGGCTGAATTCTTGTTACTCTTTTCTCCTCGGGAAGTGCCTAGACGTCTAGAAACTCTAAGGATTCTGCACCCCTCTTCTCATGTGCCTGCCTGTAGAAGGCCAAAGAATGACTGACATGAAGCAACAAATGACTATCAAAAGGGCAACAAATGGGAGTCTATCAGAGAAGGAGACTCATCACTGGCCACAGAACTCAGGGATTTGAATGGATCTTTTCTCTGCCATCTGCAAGCTATATTTCCACGTCTTCCTTAAACAGCATTTCCTTTCACTATGTCAGTCTTGATAAGTGTAGGTTAGCTCACGCTGTCTACTTTTTCACACACATTTCAAGATAAAACATAGTCCACAGAGCCAAGGATGACATTAGCTGACTAATGCTCATGAGCTGGACTCAACCGAGCTGCTCAGAGGGGTCTAGACACAAAATCACAGCAGCACAAATTGCAGTGAGGGATGAGCAGGGGAGAAATTTACAAATCTCAGCTATGATATTATCCGTCCCTCCAAAGAGACAAGAATAATTCATGTTGGTATCAGTTTCAAAGCCAGACACGCCAACTAGTCGTATATTATGTACTTCCAGTTCATTTCAGGAATAGAGAAAGTTGCTGTTGGTCATCTCATTTCACCAGTCATTGCCTAAAGGCTTTTTTCAAAGGGCTAAGAGAAAAACTCAGGCAAACTTTAAAACATTTCACATGTTACTGTTCACAGCAGTGGAAAGCCACTTTAGTTTACAATGTTAAATACATAACCTGCATTCCTAACAGCCAGTTTCTTAGATATATGATTTGCTGTGAGATAATATTATTCCAGGAAGTTTTTAGCGGTGTTGTGAACCAAATCATTCAGAAACTCCATCCAAAACTCCACAGTGCTCTGCTGTGTGGAAGCAGCAGGCTGTTAACACAGCCTCCAAACTGCAGGGGCAGCAGGTACTCTGCCCTAGCTCAGGGTACAGAGTCTCAGCAGCTCAAACTAAAGCAGACATTAAGTATTCTTCTAAAAATAGTCACAAAGTCGGTGGTCCACATTTCTTTGGATAAGTAATTTCCATGTCTTTGTATTCAAAAGATGCCAAATTAAAAATAGCTGCATATCTGGCAGATAAATAGATATCTCTTTGACCATGTGCAGAGTGATGTGAGATTTCCTTCCAGTTTAAACACCATTGGCTATTCAGAGGTCACTGGTATGATTGCTGAACACCAGTGTGTGCCTCAGCGTCACTGGATTTGCAGAGCAGAATGCCAGCAGCCAGCTAGGCTTCAGCCAGCAAGTACACATCCAAGCTGGATGAGTTTGCCTTAAGGAGCAGTAACCCAAATATATACAATCCCTTAGAAATGAAACCACTATTTAAATGCAATGATGCAAATCTCCATCTCAAAAGTAGCCCAAGCTCTGCCAGTGTAGAAATCTGTTTATTTGGTTTGTTGGTTTTGCTTTGTTTTGTTGTTGTTTGGTTGAGGTTTTTTCCCTTTTCTTTAGAACACAAAATAACACTTCTATGAAAGGAAAAAAACCCCTCAGATCATATTGTCCAGACAGGAACTCTGGAGATGAGATAAGGTGCTATTAACCAAATGCTTGTTTACGGGTATATCATCTGTCATAGAAAGCAAGGATCTGCTCTTACCACTTTCCTTTCATGGTGAAAGATGCTGGTTATATTGTTCTTCCTGCTTGCCCACTTTTATCTGGTTGGTGAGGTTTATTTCTCTTGACAGAAACTGTCCCCAGGCATCTATTTTCACAAATAGAGGGAGAAGCAGATACTAGTACTGTTTGACTCTGTTGAAGTGGATGGGGGATAGGACTCTACTGAGGGCCATTGAAATAATCTTGAAAATAGGTTTAGGGAATTCAAATGCTAACATACTTCTTTTTTTTCTGTATCTGTGCAAGACAGTGGCTTTCAGGAATGAGTTAAAGTTTCATTTATTCAATTATTCAAAATGTTTCTGCTAAATTTTTTAATAAAAGGCAAGAAAAAGAATGTCAAAACATAGTGTTGCCTAATAACTCGTGTGTATCTCCGGTTGGTGAAGATTTTATTATGTGAAGATTTTATTTTCTACATTGGATTAATAAATTGCATAGACAGCAGAGCAAGTTAAACATACAGTACCTCCTTTCCCTTGTTTGATCTTAACGGCTTGATTCATTCATTTTAAAATCATGTAGGAAAAATAATTAATGAAAGTTGTCTAGTCAGAAGATCATGACCTTTGATTTACAAGAGACTTCTGAACCCCTCCATACTCCTTTTGTAGCTTGTTTTAAATTACCGTGTTTCTTTTTCCACATCTTTGCAGCATCTCAAGTTGAAGATTTCTTTGCTTACTGCAAATTTTTATTTATAACTTTTTACCTCAGAATCTTAGGCAGAAGTTACAGGAAGAGGGACAACACTTTGGTACAGTGACAGAAAATGCCATGGGATTCCTTGCCATAGGTATGGAGAGGCAAAGTTCTCTCTCATTTTTCCCCTCTCACCTCCCACCAGTGCCAGACCGTTCTAGGAGACCTGCTGCTGCATCCCCTGTCTGAAGGAAAAAGCCTCCACCCTTACCCAGAGAAGGGAAAAAAGCCATTGTAGCATGTGGTACCTTTTCAGCTGCCTTCATCTCAAGTTCTGTGTATGACCTGAAATAAGGTGGTAACTCCTTTTGGAGCCCCAAGAAATGCTTCCAACATACAAACCCCCACATTCAGATATTGCTGTTCATGTTTAGCAGAGAAGAGGGTTCGGGTGTAATTCTGCTATTATTAGTGAGGTTATTGGAGATTTCTGTCTTCATGTAAAGTTTGGATTCATCTGTGGCTTTGGTGTTACAGGAGCTATTTTATAACTTCTTGGTCGACACACA
This sequence comes from Chloroceryle amazona, assembly GCA_027560015.1. Taxonomy (NCBI): domain Eukaryota; kingdom Metazoa; phylum Chordata; class Aves; order Coraciiformes; family Cerylidae; genus Chloroceryle; species Chloroceryle amazona. The sequence goes on along the minus strand of JANHFX010018225.1, from coordinate 38,573 downwards.
AAGTGGATAAGTTGCCACTAGACAAGCATTTGATTTGACATTGCAGCCAGGGCTGATCTTGTAAGCTGAAAGATTGTCTAGCTGCCAGAATAGGCAGTCCAGCTCCCATCTCTTCAGCCACCTCTTGTGCCAGTATCAGAGCTGTTCTGAGGCTGCATGAGACAGAACTGCAAGTTTTCTTCCACTCCTGAAGTCTCACAGTAGGGTCAGGAGGGACAAGTTGAATTAAACAACCTTTCAGGTTGCAGCAAGTTGCACTTGAGTGGGTTTTTTTGATATCTATAAATCTTTGCTGTGGGTCTCCATCTGTTTGAAAAACTTTTTACCACTCAGATACCTCAGAACTTTAACTCATTGGCATTTGTGAAATGCTTTGAATTTACAATATAGGACATAGCTGTCACCAGTAGAGATGGTATATTTACCACAGTAAATTCACATTAAAAAACAGCTAGTATGCTAAAATACTGCATCCTTTTCTTATTTGCTCTTTGAGGAATAACTGTCAGTCTAAAGTTTTTCAGTGGATATCTCACATGCTTAAGGAAAGCATAATTGTTATTGAAAGGCCGTAATTGCATTTGACTAAAGTAGTTTTCCAAAGTATTTGCTCCTTGTCCAAAGAAAGCCAAACCACAAGATGCTAATAACAAAACCAGTCACAGAAGTTTGGAAAAGCCTAAAAAATAATCAGACCAAGTCCAGTAGGCAATATCCTCATAATTTCTTACATTTTCTTTTTTTCTTCTGATCGATACTGTGTGCTGCTCTGTCCTGATGTTAGGGAATGTTTATGGCATCGGGAGCTCTTAGGGAATGCTTCATCTTTTCTCTGTATGAGAGATGTAAACTCAAGGAACTCACTATATGTAAAAACACCATTGCATTTGTCAGATGATTGTAGTCATTCCTCTGAGAAATTAGTTTGAGAACCTTCCATTGTCTGTGTGCACTGGTAAGAGGTGTCACATTTTCCCAAAGAAGGAGATGTAGGCGCTTTGCTTTCTGAGGCACCGGTCCACGCTCCATGTGATGCTGGGCTGAGCAGGGCTTGCAGAAGCTCTTGGGGCAAGCAGATTGTCTAGATTCAGTATGTACCTCTGAGCTAGCCAGTGATTGTCTTCTTAACCACTCATTTTGCACAAGCTAAGAAGGGGACACCTCAGTGATAGGTTTATTCATAGACAATATTTTCCACTGCTTTTTGTTTCCAAGAGTTATTTCTGTAGTTTGTTACAACTACTACATATTTGAAATCTTTCAAGATAAAGATGCTCTTTAGTCTGAGACTTTTCTGCTCTTAACAGCTGTCCTGCGGCTGTAATTGTCTTTATAATTGTGTGATGTGTTCATGTGTAGTCCTAACAATTATTATTAACAACTCTAGCACATTGCCTGTTTTTGTTATTGGTCTTATTTAAAGAAGCATCTCCTTTTCCAGCAACTTTTCAACATAGTAGACTTGATATATCCTCCTCTCAGTATTTAGCTTCAAATACCACAGGCAAAGTCGTTCATTAATTATATATAACTTTTTCAACTGGATGCTTTCTTGATATGGACACACAACAGAGGTAGGAGAGAGTATCGGGTTTGAATGACAGTGATGAATAATATTAATATTTACCTGCTGTTGGAATCTGGAGCTGCTCCAATGAGCTACAGAGTCTTAAAAACTTAATTAAAGGTTAATGAAATAAAATATTTAAACATCTACTTGAGGAAGAAGTGAGGAAACAGGGTATTCTAACTCATCCACAGCCCTGCCATTCTGAACCACAGAAACTGCATGCATCAGGCTTCCATGAGACTGATCTGTAGACAGCGTATGTAGCTCTGAAGCCATCTTTTGGCTTTCAGACTTTCTAGGCTGAAGGTATGGTCCCAGATTAAATTTTCCCTTTTTTTTTTCAAAAATATCCTTCTGTTAAAGGCAGAGATTTGTGCATTTGTGATATAGTCACATATCTCTAGGAGTTTGGTTAGGAAATACTACTGGGACTCACTGAAAAGATTGGCAATGTTATGATCATATCTACAATCCAAAATATTCAAGAACTATTTCTTTTGAACTATTAATAAAATTTTGGGGAAAAAAATGTTGCATAAAACAGTGGAATGATTAAATGGGTTTGGATTCAGAGACTGCATCTTCATTCCATTCCTAATATATGATACTTATTATGTATTAATAACACCTTATTATCTCTTCTCATATATAATAAATATAGCACCTGAAAATTAACTTAATGCTTTATGCCAGCTCATAAGGTTTGAAAACAGAAGCTCTGATTTCTTGAAGGGCTCAGATGTTCTTGCAGAGGGTTAGATATTGCTATTAGGGAAAAGTAAATTTATAGACCTCAGCGCGCGTAAGCTTGGGCACGTGTAGAAATACCAGTTTATTGGGAAATACTCTGTAATTAAAACTCAATTTAGGATGAAGCTGATGTTTGTGTAAGTATAAGAGGAAGGTATAGTTACTGCTTTGGCTTGTGTTGGACCCTCAGCTTTAATGCTGCTGCTTCCTTTGAGATAACTCCAGAATAATCCCATTTGAATCTGCAGAAATACCACTAATGTGGCAGAGGTAAAACACTTGTGAAAGTTCAATCTTACGTCTATACATCTTTCCCTCTGGCTTTTGTACCATGACTAATCAGATGCAAAAAAAAGTGTGTCATTATCAGTTTGGTATTGTACATGAATATGTACACAGCAAAATTACACAGTAAAATTTACAAAGTGTCACCACTTCTTGCCTTGCAGACTTTGCAAGAGGCTCAGGAACTTCGTATTTATAGCACACTGGCAGTTGTGATGATATCTCCCCTGCAGTCACATGCAGGTCAAGATTATTTAAGAGTAATAATTATGAGTGCTTCTTTGGATGCCTAATTTGGTAATCTTTCATACAGCCCTGCTTCTCAAGAGTTAAGTGTTAACCCCCTGATGGACAGACCTCTTTAAAGCTTCTTGAAATCACAAAATATACTTTACCAATGACCTTGGAAGACCTTGGTTTATCCCCTAATTGCAGATGGAGTAATAGTTATAATCGTTACAGTGACACCATCAAATACTAGTATCAATAAACATTACATTATTAATTTACATATAGATGAGAAGCAAAGGTCAAGGGAAATTTATGCTGACAACATAGATATTTGATGAGAAATTATTCTATATAGGACAGTGCTTCAAAATATTTTCACCAGCTACTTCTAAATCTCCTTCTAGTCCCTGGTGTATTGGGAATGTATCTGTGAGTCAAATCTTCCAATTCCTTGCAGGCAAGTAATAGAATTTTTTTCAGCATCCCAGAAACATATACTTATTAAGCTCACTGACAGAAATATGCCGTGGTATCCAGCACTTTTAAGTGCAACTAGTTTAGGCACAGCTGATCTCAGGGATAAACAAAAAGGGATGAACAAAAAGTAACTCACCATTAGTTCATTTGCCTTCTCTTAAAAGGAAGTCGCTGGGGTTCATAAAAGATAGATCTTCCACTTTTATTCCAAAAACTGTTCTTTTCTGAAGAATGGACCTGTGGAAATTCTATTAGTTAAGGACAGAATTGCTTCATTACATGAGAATTTGGATATAAAGCTATAATGAGACAAATTATTCAATATATTCAATACTGCCCATTTCATAGGCAAAGAGCTTGACCTAAGACAGCCCTTGTCAAACATGGCATAGTTAGTTTTCATCAAGGGTTATTACCCTTTAAATTATACAGTAGTATTGAAGAGTTATTTATTGATTATCTTGGAGGATATTGCACCAGAGGCTTTTTTGGTCATGGTAAACAATTTATTATAAGATCTTTGCCTGGTCTTCTTATTTTAAAGTGTAATATTATGGTGAGAAGGAAAGTGTGAACTGCTGACAAAGGCCAAAAGTATCTTCAGATTATCTCAGTAATGTTTGCTACCTGTCCTAATACCAAACCTCTGTAATGATAGCTCTTCAGAGGAGGCATACCTCACACATCCTCTCTGACACATTAGTCAGCTTTAAAATCTGTGACTCACCTGAGACAAAAACTTTCTCTCTTTCAAAACAACTGGCCTGAAAATATCATGTCATATGCTTTTGGGAATAACCTCTATTTCTAATAAATTTTGAATGTCTCTGAGCCTGATGGTCAGGTGCAAGTCAGAAATACGATGGCACAAAATGCCTTTCAAGTGGTTTTCCTTGGTGGGATTAAACTAAGCAGATTGTGGAAATTCTGATTTTTCTCTGCCGAATTTAGTAGATTTTTAAAAATCACGTGCCTGATATTTCTGTTTAAGGGGTTGACTGGATCAAGGTGGTTTATCTTGAATTTCTTGAACTTATTTATTAGCAGTGAAACTGACTTTCAGCCTCTGGGTTTAAAGTTGTGTTATCTTTACTATTAACAAATATAAGATAAAAAGAGCAAAACATTTGTTTCCTTCAATAGAGCTGTTAAATATATTACAATAACATGAGGTCAGACCTACCATACAAGTGATGTGCGCTGATGGCACGCGTAACGCAAACTCCACCTGTAACACTGTCCAGTTTGTGTTCTTTAACAGTTCACTTCCCAGTTTGAGAGCAACAGAAAAGGTCACCTGGGATTCAGACAAGTTTACACGGAGGGTAAAGGTTCTAGCTGAATACATTACTACACAACGCTACTGCGGTCTGCACGTGTTTGGATGGCGGGTTATCTAATGAGAAGCAAACAGCTCACCTATCCTAAAGGATAAATGGCATTCCTGTCCATTATGGACAATCAGCTTTATACACAATTACACTTATTGATCTAAACAGGTCCATTCAAACCCACAGTGATTTGCTTCAACTGTAATATATTGTCCACCAGAAATATTTTTCAATAAAGCTCTACCTTGAAGTATGTTCATAGTCTACAAAAACCAACCACGTGAGTACCAGCAGCTTAGACCCAGCAGCTGTCAGTGCTGTATAGACAGTTCAGAGCACATACAGACATCAGATGAGGGGAGTAGTAGAACAATGCTGGTAAAAATAAATTTTAAAGTCGGCAACACATAGCCTCTCTTGACTGTGTCTATAACTTGTTGTTAGTCTGCCTACTCTGAAAAAGCTATGTATTTTTCTTTGTGAAAACCTATCCCCATTTTGCAAAATGAAACAGATGTAATAGAAAAGGACTCTGCAACAGCAGATAGAGAATATTTCTAATTTTTTTGGTACCAGTAATAATAATAACAATGTATTTTCTAACACCTCTGGAAGCCCCTAGCTACAGGATGGGTATGCCATTATGATTAGCTTGTAATTAATATGTGAAATCTGTGCAACTTAGTTATATACTCATGCTATCTTAGAGCCTCCTTTCCCACTTGTTGTAGAACTAAGCTAATCACAGTAGCATTTGAATATTCTTGCTATTGGAGATTTATCGTATTTATCAAGATTTTTACAGTAGATTTATACTTCATGCAAAATTCAGGTGAACCCTTATTCTGTTTCAGGAGCAAGCTAATGACCCAAATGTGGGCTTCTTAGTTTTATTCAGGCTGTTAAATGCCTAAAATATTTGTGCTGTCTATCTCTCTAACAAAAAAAAAAAACAGATCAAGCCTTTGTGGCTTTTTTTTTGGGTAGAAAACGGGTCGGTCAATAGTGCATTAAAATAAAATAATCAGAACCCTAATAAAGCATTCATAAACCCTTCTAAAGTAATTCTATATCCTTCCACAGATGTTTTCATCACATTTTTGGTTGCTTGGTTTGTTTTTTTTTGTTGTGGGTTTAATAGTATGGAAATTAAAACCTACTCAATAATACAATTGCATTTCCCTGAAAATAATATAAGCAGATTTAATTGTGATTTTATCATTGACTTATGTTCTTAAGTTCCTATCATTAAGTATATAACATTATATATAATTTCTCATAAATTGGTTACTTCCATATATCTTTATAGACAGAAGAGACTTTTGTTAGTCCAATTCCCTCATATATCCCATCAGATAAATGTATTTCTGTAGGCATTTAGCAGACTTAAAAAAATAATTTGATGCAAATTCATTTTTCATTTTCTTGGCATTATCAGACATTTATTTAAAAGCAACTAGCAATGAAAATAAGATCTATGTAGGCTGGTGTATTCTAAATTAGTTTTTGAGAGCCCAATTATATTATAAGTATTCATTGGGAAGGACTCTGATAAATGTCTGCTTTGATCTGCAAGGCTGGTGTGATACTCTAAATGGAAAAGTGAACCCATTGGAAGGAGCCTGATTGAACCAGATATACCAGAAGGAAATTAAGATGCGAGAGATGTGGTTGAATTGTACTAATTTAACTCCTCTGGGAAGTGCAGGGCCATCACTTGGACAGTGCAGATCAGGGGTATTTCTTCAGTCCTTCCCACCTGGTAGGCTGTAGTAGCTATCTACCCTCTGCAGGCTGGTCCTGCTTGCAGAACAGATATTTCAGCTGTAGCAAAAGTAGCTGCTCTTCTTAAGTGCATCCCAGTGACTGCCTCTGGACAAGGAGGGCATCGTATCAGTGCCAGAGAGCACACTGGAGAGATGTGGAAGTACGTAGGAGCGTAAAATGTGAGGTGTCTAAGGCACCATGATAAATCCACATGGAAAAACGATTATCTTGCTTGCTATTGCAACTCAGCTGTCTGGCCTCTTGAAGGTGTGCCTCCCTGCAAGGCTAATTTCAAGCATGATTTATTGGGGACCCAAAATGCAATGGGTGAAGAACTCCACTAGATACCTGACATTCAGCAACTGCAGCAGCATGAACCCAACTCTATTCCACTAACTCTCTAAAATGCCATAGTTTAAAAAATTCAGCATTTTGCCAATGTCACTGCTGGTTTAAAAGATTTCTCATTTTTTTGGTAAGTTGACTCTTGCATAAAAACTGATGCTGTCTTAATTCTAGGATTGGGATGTGGAAGGTTGCTAGTCTGGGTGTGAGGGACCTCACTTCAGGACTCATGAGTTATATTTAAGTCCTCATTTGTTATACTTAATACAACTTACTGCATGAACTACACGAGTTAATAATTTACGCATTAACAATTCTTCCCTCTGTACTTTAAAGTATGTTTCCATGAGTAAATCTGCTTTAAATGTTCTCTGTCTCCTTCAGTATCTTAGGAGTTCCCTGTTTTTTCCTGGAATCTCTGAGTGACACTGTACTGTAACAACCCCACAAAAAAGCATTCCAGCACAACTGAGGGGAAAATGAACAGGGGCACGGGCAAAATAGAGTTAGGTCTTGGGTGCCAGCTTTGTTGTGGAAAAAAATGTCACTGCAACCCCAATTTTTTAATTTTTTAGAGTACCTCCTAGTGTATTTTCCACACCAGTCCCATTAAACAGTACCCTGACAGTTTTGAGCTAATGGGAAGTGCACTCTACATGTCAGTCTTGCATCTTTTCGTTTTCCATGTCTGAGATGGAAGAATTAATTGTACTACCAATGTTCTTCCTTATCCACTTCACAGTAGGGTCATTGTTTATAAACATTTTCCTTCTGTGGAAAAGGAAATATGTACATACAGAAAGGAAGATGTTATAAATACAATATTGTTGTTCTAAGAAATAGGGTGGGGAGCAACATACTGAAACTTACTTTCCATAAATCTCTCAGTTTTCTGGAATGAATTCATGGACTTCGTGAAGCCAGAAGCAAAATTCCTGTGCTATTTTGGAATGCATAGTAATAGAAAATGAACATACCTCTGGATAATTGTCTCATTTAATTTGATGGTAATCTCACTTCAGTTGGCAAAGCTATGTGTTATGAAAGTATCTTTCTGTATCAGGTTTGTATGGCAAGATTTTGGGGGGGGGGGGGGGGGGGGCTGTAATAGCGGCTAGAAACTTCCCCCGTGTCTGGGGGGAGCAAGCCAGCCCGCCCCAAGACAGAGCCGCAGCGGGCTAAACCTCGTGATTTGGGTTTGTTTTTTTTTCA
>JANHFX010018225.1:0-30505 GCA_027560015.1 Chloroceryle amazona | reverse complement strand
GCTAACTCTTGAGATTTGGATTTATTTATTTCTCATTACCCTACTCTGATGTGTAATAAATTAAGGTAATGTTTTGCTCATGACAGTGATTGGCAAGTGATCTCTCCCTGTCCTGATCCCACCTCATGCACCTTTTGATATTTTTTCTGTGCCCTGTCAATTGAGGAGGGGAGTGATAGAGTGGCTTTGGTGGGCACCTGGCATCCAGCCAGGGTCAACCCACAGTATTATTTCACTATACAGTGCTGAAAAAGTTTGAAATAGAAGCCTGTGTAGCAGAATGAAACTCCCAGTGTCTCTTGTGAATACTCATAATCTTTCAGCAGTGTCTAGGTAATAGCAATATATTTGATATGAGTACAATAAAAGCTTGCTCTTTAAAGCATTATCCCGTGCTATTTCAAGTCAATAGTGGCTTTGTCATTCGTTTTAAAGGAAGTGGGGTCAAAATCCTAATTAACAGTGTCAGCTCCACCTATCAATCAATGCTGGACTATTCATAAGGAAACATAATTGTGAAAACAGCTTAAAATGCAAAGCATTAAAAGAGAATATATCCGCAGATGAAGTGTAAGACCTACACCTTTGAGATGCTGGATACTTTCTGACACTGGATGTCTTTTGGTTATTTAGTTATTATTTGATATCTTGGTGAGGCTTGTGTATGGAAGGCGTTTATAAGCCTACCCCTCTGGGTAGCCCCAAAATCAGCTCCCAGACTCCCAGGCACTGCACAGAGCTTCCTTGATGCTGTGTTCTCTTTTGACCCTGTGATAATGCTGTTATAGGGGTCCTTCTTTGGGTTCTCTGTGTGATTCTGTACTGAAAGTTCTCAGCCAACAAGTAGAAGGGACTTTTCCCTCCCAGCTCTTTCAGGCCTGCACACTCAAGCTTGGAGGGGCTATCTGTGCAGATCCCTTCTTGCAGTTATGAGGAATTTTAGGAGTTTTTTTTTAAAAAGTTAATAAAATCAGTGAAAAAAACTTGTAGTATGGTAGTGCATACTGTGTGAGAATGTATGTAAATGTACATAATTTAAAATGGAAATATCCTCTTTTGGATTGTGTTTTGGTTGTCTCCCTAGAGTTTAAGGGCAGGGATACCCACTGCATAGCTGCAGTAACATCAGTTTCTCTATTTCATCTTGCCTGTCTTTATTTTATTTTACATATGATCACTGTTTAAATTGTTTTGATTTGTGGTATGTTCACATCCTATCCTCAAAATATTCCATATCTCAAAAGGAGAAACAAAATGCATGGTAAATAATGATCTCCTTATAAAAATCTAAGCGTAATTCCTCAAAACTTCATGTATAATTAAATAAGCAAAGGAATCTCAGCATGGGGTTTAGTATTATTTAGGAACATGAAATTGGTAAGAGCATTAAACAAAAGGCATAGGAGATAATCCTAAGAAATGTATACAAACCCTCTTTGGACCTTACAGTACAAAATCTTCCAGAGGAATTTGCATTATCAGCTCTGAATGAAGGAGGTGGATAATAACAAATCAGCATAGTCAGAGTAACAAGAGCCATGTATAACATTTCTTCAGAATAGGTGTTTTCAGTGTATGTATGCTCGAGCAATTAAGTGAAATCCTGGTATTTAAGACTTAGAGTAGGCAAACCTATGGGAATAATATTTTATAGCTAACAAGAAAGCTCTGGCTTTATGTTTCATTTAGAAGAGGTTAACCTCTATAGGCCAATAGCCGTCAGTGTCATTTGCTTTCCTCGTCTCTATGTATGGTGAAAGGAATCTTTAAATAATTTACAGGAAAAAAAAAGAAAAAAAATACTTTGTATAAACAATTATGCTTCTGAAGAGCAGCCAAGAGAAAATGGATGTCTGGTTCAGTATACAGAAATTCATTACCAAAAATCTCCCGAAAACAAACTGCATTGGTAGGGTGTTCAAAATAACCTAACTGAATTAGGATAGTGCCTCTTACTGAACACCAAATAAAAGAAAACAGCACCCTAGGGCCACACAGGCTTCTCTGAAAGTGCCACGTGTCTGCAGCCTTGTCATCTTTGGGAAATGAAACTGGTCCAGCCAGCCTCCTGGAGCAGACAGAGGCTCCAACTGACCATCCATATGCAGAGGTGCAGGTGCACAGACTTTGACTTCTCTGGTGCCCAGACCTGTCTGTGATCAGCAGCACAGACTGAGCAGCAGGGAGAGAATTCACAGAAATTTCAGACTTCTTTTTGCTAGCGGGAAAGTGACTCTAACTGAATTTTGTAGTGTTTCCTTATGTGTCTTGTATTTGTCACTGGGAAGCTGCTCCTCCCTGAAACATGTCAACACTTGAGACAAATATAAGAAGTTTTCTATCTTTTTACCATAGTCCACTGTTAATCTTGATGATTAGACTCCCAGCTTCCAAAAACTTAAAATACGTATGCATAAAAGTGTTAACATTTCCTGATAAATTTAGATTTCCTTTGTTGTCTTCATGAATATATTTTTTTTAGAAAATAATTAATTGGTGATTAATTTTTACAAAAATTAGCCTTGTTCAATTTAAGCTTCAGAATCTTTTTGGAATGGAAAAAGGCTTTGACTTCACAGAACCAGAAGCTTAAAATTACCTAGGAAATGTAGAAGAAAAATAAATTTTCAATTCCTAATTGGTTTATGAGGAGCCCATTAAATTGAGATACTGCTCATTGAAGACCTAAGACAACAGCAATGGCATTTGCCAGAACAGTAAAGCAGCATTACTTTAATAATATATTAGACTAAAATTTTAATTATTATTTATTACATCTCATAATAATATACTTGGAAAAGCAAATCCAGCCTCCTGAGTATTTAGCATTTGAAGATGGTGAACATTTATAAAGTAACTTTAAAAAACAGTAACATTTCTGTTGAACAAAACTGAAACGCATTCAAGATCTCTTAACAGTGGTAACACTTCAATACAGAAACCTGAACTAAACTCTTTACAAAAGCAAATCAGACGTAGTAAATAAAATCAATGCAAAAATCTAATTAATCACTAAAATATAATTACAGTAAGATTTAATGTACACTACTAATTTATGAAAAGTAATAGTTATTGTTAGTAGAGGGTAAAAAAAAATCTAAAATATAATCAAACTCCAAAGAATTGCTAGTTATCTTCTTAGTTAATTGTTTTTTAAATGATACTAGACCTTCTGGTAGAAGACCTTCAAAAAATGTCTTGGTTTGTAGGACTTCCTTTATATTCATTTCTAACTTCTGTGTATTCTTCATTTGACGCAAGCCCTAGAGATGAGTGAAAAGTGTCTGAATGTGGCCTTTGTCCAATATTTCTTCTGAGACAATGACATGAAGACCACCCAGAGATTATGCCACAGTTTTGAGGAGTGCAGTTCTGGATTTCAACATCTAAATCATACCCGTGTCACACTGTGGGCACCTATCCCTTTTGTAGATCATGGTAGAAGTAAAGAAGTCAGGAAACTGAACCTAGGTCGCTTAAAGGCTTAAATTAGTACAGTCAACATGGGTCCAATCTTTCCCTTGTACAAATGTGCTAAAATTATGTTTAAACATAGACTACTATAAAAATCATTCTCTATATATAGAATCATTGCAGGTAAAATAAAATATGCCACTTCCTTACCTTAGAAAATAGAACCTTTTGTAACAATGGAGGCAGAGCCAATGTTGCCTAGGGCGATGCCAAAATGAGTTAACAATCCTACCAAGCAACTATCTTCATTAAAGCATACTATGCAATATAAAGCTTGTGTAAATTCATCTAGATTGTATATAGCAAAAGAAGGATGCCTAATTTCTACTTTTAAAGGGAAAAAAACCAAAAACATTTCAATTCAGAACTCTTATGTTTCTAAGAGTCCTTGACTTATAATGATAGGCTGTATTTTAAATAAATCAATTGCAATGTTCTCAACTGGGAATATATCATCTATCTCAAATCTCAAATTCCACTGCACACCACTAGCATATGTTTTCTCCACAACTGCAATTATGCAAAGAAAATGGAAGAATCAAAAATAACTCCATTTTCAGGATTATGTCTGGAGGTGTAAAATAGCAACTATTCAAAGCTATCTGCTTCCTTTCACAAATTTGAGGACTGAAGGCATTATTATTTCACAAGAAAATATCTTGGAATTTTGTCTAGCTTTTTACCCGACCATGCTTCATCTTTGTTCTGTTTCATAGCTGTCTTGTGTGCATTCAGCCTAAAGTTCTATACCTTGAATGGGGAAGCCAGTAAATATCTCCTAACCTAGCTGACGTGGTGAGTTAAGAGATGAGACTGACCTGAGGATTAAGAGATGAGGAATGACTAAGATGGCAGGAGTTAGCTTTTGCTGGACCAGAAATTTGTATTATTTGAAATAGGAAATATTTTTTGATTATTTTTTTTTTCTCAGTAAATTCCCCACTGCTTCCACAGAGTTTGAGAAAGCCAAAATCAAGGTGTTACAGTAGAACCCTGTTTTTTTGAGAAGAAAACATTTAAGTTTGGAAATCATCTTCCTTTGGGGATCTTAAGCCTTACAGCAAAACAAGAAAGAAGCATTTCTTTCCTTTTCCCCAGTGAAAGTCTTGTATCTGCTTTTCTCACTGATATATAGGAGTTTTGTAAGGGGATGTCTGAATTCAGTTTAACAAATGACTGATTTATTGGGTTTTTAGGCCAATGACATGTTAGCTTTTAGGATCTGTTTTGTTCTGATATCTTCTGCCTTTCTGTTGGTTGACCTCACTTAAAAACCCTGCTTTCGTTATTTTTTTCCTATGGCTGTTCCTCCTCTTCCCACCTTGACAAGATGTAGATTTACATCAATTAAGAAGATATAATTGAATAATCTTCTTATCTTTCAGTGCTTTTCTAATGGTCTGAATTTCTTTTACCTCCTGCTTTTGATTTCAGTTTCTGTTTAGCTGCTCTTGTTTGTTTGGTTTTTTTCTAGCAATGGAAGAAATACCAGTGGGGTAAATGCAAGATCTTTATGCAGGCATTACTGTCACAGTTGAACTTCTTGAGTTGATCTCTTTGCCCAGCACTACTTCAGTATCAGACAGACTCACTCTCAGGTTTTACTGTGTTTTATTTACTAAATCACACAGGTGAAACAAACCCTTTTCATCTAATGCAGCCGGTGTGGAATTTTACCAAATTGCAATAATGTTCTGTTTCACTTTGTGCTTTCAGTACTAGTCTCTCAAAATACCTTGTATAAGGAAGGACTGGATTTTGACATGCTCCTGTATTGATGCCTAGAGCATAGCTGAAGGAGTGCAGAAAGGCCAGGAGAATAACCTGTACAGAACCTCTGTAAAGGCTGGCCATGATAGGGAGCAGTTTCTCCCTCCTAAAACAAGTAAAGCAGAAGCCCAACCAGGCTCTGCAGACCTCTGTGCTTGCAGGAGCCCTCCCAGTGGGGACACTTCCCATCTGCAGCTCCACACTGGTGTGAAATAGAGGATCCTAAACACCCAGCTAATGTTACATCAGTGTGGGATAAGGTACAAAGCAGAGCAAAACAGGAGTGAATCAATAGTAATGCAAAGTCTTGGTTGCAAATATAGGAATGTTGACCCCATTGTAAGTTAGTGAAAGTATTTGAAAACTTTTCTACAATACCCACACAGACCTCTCTGAATTGTGCTCTGTGAAGCTCCTTCTTGTAATTCCTTTTATCCTTGACGTTGGAAAAATTATAACGACTCATCCACAGAGAGGTGGTCGGTTCATCTGAGCAAGCACAACATCTGCAATTCTTATATTGAAAGAGTTATCCAAACTTTATCAAAGTGGAGAGAAATAGACTTTCTAGCTCCTGCTATGTATCACCTTAACAGAGCTGTATAAAAAAGGCCATATGAATCTTTGTGTAGAAATGCCAAAAGGTGTAAAAGGAGCCCAGGAAGAGTAACTGCACTGTGGAAACCAAGTGTTAGAAGCAGTGTTTTCTAAAAGGACCTCTGACTATCTCCCCTGCTGCCTTGATCAGCAGTCCAGGCTCATGGGAAAATATTTGGTTAGGAAGATCTCCTTTTATATCCATCTCTCTTTTCAGAAATTCCTTCAATTTTAATATTTGATGTTCAAGTCAAACAGCAGTGTCTTATTTTTAAAGGGGAGTTGTATATATGAAATCAGTGCTCTAAAGCCATGTCAATAGGTGAGTTTATCCCATCCTCAGCTTCACCAGTCAAATAGACTTAAACACAGCTCCCTCTTTGTGAATTCCCAACAGCACTGGAACGTGCCAAGGCACATCTCATCTGAGCGTCTGGCTTTGGATTTAAACTGCGCTAATTGCTGTCACCTCCTCCCAAACATAGACAGAGAGAGTACAGTATTCATTGAATAATGCCACTTTCAGCATGTGGTTGGTGTAATGCTTCAAAAAATCTACTTCAGAAATTAATTTCTGACCAGAAACAGAACACCAAAATACTTCAGGCCTCTCTCCCTGCCCTCCCTATGCCTCATTCTCGCACTTAAAGATTGGAAGCTGTTTTAGTTAAGTAGGATTAAAGACAAAATACCAGGTCAAGACAAATTCACATCCATGGGTGTTTGTACATAAATACATTCCTAGTTTGGCTATGTGATGTGAACAGATCCATTAGCTTCATACTGAACTGCACCTGTAACTGTATTGCGAAGGATATAACGTTGATTAAAATTTCACATATACCATGGAGTATTTTGTGTGAAAGAATCCTTTCCACTTCTCCAGTTTTGTTCTAACAGTTACTAATTCTGTGCAAAATGATTAAAAGCTTTGGACTAAAATGCAAAGAAATCCCTTTAATGGCAAGCTAGAGTATGCATAGCAAATGTGCTGCAGTTTTGTCTCCAGTAATTGTAGATCACAGTTTTTTAAGAGTTCTATAGTACTTGATCAGGTCATCACATAAATTAGGCCATGTTTGCAGTTCATCATGAGACTAATTATGAAAAGATATGAGCCATGATGTATTTTTTTCTCTCTTTTTGAACCTTAGCATCAGACCTTGCCACTGACTTTATTTGTGGAAGAAAAAAAGCCATTAGATTCTATTGTGAGCTATTGCTGTTTATTCCTTGTATTACAGTGGCACCAGGCTGCCTCGTATTGGATGACATTTCCCTAATATAACACGTTATAAACTTTAGGTAGATTACAGTCCAAAGTGGAAAAACAGATCAGAGAATTACTCAGAGTTCCTCATTTCCAATGTCAAGAAAAACAAAAAACCTGATTGATAAAATGTGCTCCTGAACTGAAGCAATATAACCAACTGTAGGAGCACAAGGAGCCCCCTTCCTGCTCAGAAAGTATTCAGCATTAAACACATGTTAATCCCTTTGAATAAACAAGGACATATTTTTAATATTAAACATATTCTCCAGGGCTTTCTTAACTGGCAACCCAAACGACTTGTACATAGTCCCGCACAGAGTTTATGACATACAGGATGCAGGATTTCTTAAATCACAATGGAATATATCTGCTCTCACGTTTCACTGTCTTCCATGAAAACAATTGAAAAATATTTTTAGATGTTAGATAGGTTATTTTCCGTAATAACTAAGGACATAGTTACATGTAAAATACTATCTCACAAAATGCCTTCCATTTTATTTGCTACCACGAGATAGAAATGGTATTTTCCAGAAAGAAATAATCCACAAATATCTAGCTGAGCATTTCTGAGAGGGTAGCTAGAGCTGAGAATCTTACAGCTTCACTGGGACATGAAAGATGTCAGCTAAGGCAGATGGCAGCAAATGAAAAGATAGTGTTTGCTGGTAGTTTGATAATAAGAGTGTGAGTGCTCCAAAGTTCACTCACAATGCTCCAGTATCTTGCCATAACTAAAAAGTCTTTTCACAGCATCACAATAACAGATTTTATACAAAAGTTACAATTTTGTAACCTTTCACAATTTCACTGCCTCCATTTCATTGTGTAGGACCGTGATGGGTCCCTTTGAAAGGCTGAGAGATAAGAGACCAAAAAAAAAGAAAGAAAGTGTGGGAGGGAAAAAAAAAAGGTAAAAGGTTTCCGCTCAGGGATTTAAATTAATGCATTATTGATCAAAACTTGAATTGTCAGAGTTCAAGGATTGGGTCAAAACTGGCCTTTTTTCTTTCTATCAATTCATATACAGTCAATATCCTATTATATTGTTACTTTGAAGAGATGTCTGGAGGAATAATGTGCTTGAACAATGCGTTCCAGTTAACTTATCTGACTGTAACTAAGGGATTCTCTTTTTTTCCCATTATCAAAGAAATAAATAGGACCTATAAAACACACAAATGGCACAGGTAATGCTGCAACAGTTTGGGCACTAATACATAGCTGACATTGGTAAAATACATATCAAGCTTGAAGCATGAAAGAATGATTTTTATTTATTTATTTTTTAAATACGTATTGCTGGCATCATCACTTCTACTTCTTATTCATTCCCAAGGAAATATTATCTTCCGAGCACCTTAAGCCAGTGTAACTTCATTCACCATACCATGTTAAAATTAGCATTAGGCGACTACAGCTCAATGTCATTAGCTGCGTGTATTAGATGAACAGAAATGCACCCTGTGGTTGATTATATTAATTTTCAGCCAGCAGTGGCTGATGTGCTTACATTTACACAGTGCTCAGTGCACCCATCCTGGCTGAATTCTTTGTGCCTGTGTATTCCCCCTCCAGGGCAGTCAGTGATGGGGAGGCACCAGCATGCTGCAGGTGAGATGCAGCCTGTGGCCCTTAATGCACCATTTCCCTTTCCCTTTTCAAACGTTCCTTTTTCACTTTTCCTTTCTTTTCCTTCATCTTTTTCTCTTTTCATTTTTCCTTGTGTTTTTTTCTCTTTGTTTTCCTTTATTTATTTAATTTATTTTTAAATAGCTAGAAAATCAGGAGAAGCTGCAAGACAGTGAGGCCAATACCCTCCCTCTGCATTTCTCATAAAGGGAAGGGAAAGGAGTGGCTGCCTGGAAGTGGATGTGGGGCAGGGATGTGGTGGGGATAGGATTTTATTATGGAAGGACAGTAGCATCCTGACCTTGATTTCAGCAAAGGGGAAATCCGTGTTCTGATGGCCCATAGCTTGACATATAACTGCTGAGATGGTTGGCTGTGTTATACTAATGGCCATCAAAATGACTTCTTGCCATACACTACCTGGATGACAACTTTCTGCTGCTAGCACCAGACTCTTAAAAGGCTGACTTCTTGACTTCCTTCTCCCACCCTTACACTGTTTGTGGTGAATACAAGTGCTGATGAATAGGAATCTGGAACTTCTGCATGTTGTAGCAATAAGTCCATTAGAAATTCAGTTTACGGTCTGACCTCTGTTCTCCAAGGAGATTCTAAAGAACTTATTACCAGTTTAGTTTTGCTGCTTGCTAGTGCTTGTGAGCATGTATGTACAAGAAATTACATTAAAATTATATATTAATCTAGTAATGTATTAATCTTCCATCCTTAGAAAATTCTGCTAAAGGACCACTGGGGTATAAGGGAAAATTAATTATAAAAACAGTACTGAACAGAAAGAAGGGACTACTAAAAATGGAGCATTTTAATTGGTCATTCCTGCCTTCTTCAGCAGCTGGTTTAGTTCAAGGGAAAGGCAACAAAAAATATCTATTTCCTCAGCTGAGAAATACGTTATCCATTGCTTTATAGTTATAAATAATTCCTGTATGCATTTCTTTATCTGCTTCCAGTGGTAAAACTGCAAGTGTGAATCCCTTGTTTAGCTACCTTTTTTTTTTTTTTAAGATAACAATTCAGATTGCAGTGTGTTCATTTGCAAACATGAGAGAGTAGCTAGAGAATACAGGACTAAGCAAAGGTTAAGTTGTTTATTGTCAACCAGTGTGTGTTTTACACCAGTTGTGAGAAATACCATCCATAGTTGTTATGAAAGCTTCCTTTTAGACCTCGTTCCAATCTTTTCTCAAACAGTTGAGCTCTCTTCTGTGCAATTTCATTGTTTGTTTGTAGCAGACCATCCCAAGACTTTAGCCATGGGCATGATCCCAGTGAAAACGAGTGCTAGATTTTAGATTATATGGGGTTTTGATTTGTCCTGCTGTTTGTTACTTATTGCTCGTGACTCAAGTGCTGCTAGGAGAATGGTGGAAAAAGCCTCATTTTTGGTGGCTGCATTGTTCTACACATGCACAAGAGGGCCACTGGTTTCACCCACACCCCAAAGGACCAAGATAGAAACTTAGTTTTGCACTCAGCCTGAAGTTTGAAGGTATTCCTTTCAGATCATATATCCGTTGCGAATTTCTTGGTCTAAGGCAGAATTTTATCAGACTGCTTACTCCACATACCAAAGAAAATAATCAGCAAAACTTAGAGTATGTTTTGTAGGGGATATTATAAGATAAGGCAGTAGGGTATGGGTTCCCATCATCAGTAGCCAAACCACGTGGAAATGTGCAAATACCTTAAATGGTGTCTGAAAGGAACTACTGCTAACTCTTCTGGCAACAAAAGACTTATGAGCTGAAATTACTAGAAAACAGTGAAGATCCTTTAAATAAAGGCTGCAAAGCTTCAGAAGTTCAGTGTGGAAGAGCACAACATGTTTTCAGTGTTTCCTGTTGCTGGTAAACTCAAACACCATCACACATTTAGGCATCATGTGAGTTGGAAGGGGCTGGAGCAGGATGACAGGAGAGACTGAGCAGAGTTGTGGTGCTAAGGTTATCATGGCAAGAATGATGGCAGCTGTTACTGTGGTTTATGTATTTATAGACTCCAAAGTTTTATTAGGTCCCACAGTCCAAATAATTGGGCTGTGATTGTGTTGTATGAGGCTATCACTCTTACTGATTCACAAGATACCTTGTCCCAACTCCGTCAACCAGCAACACTCATATTGCAGGTGGTGTGGCAGCTGCTACCAGCAGCGGTGTCCCCGCATGTTGACCTGTGTTGGCTCATGTGTCGGGTCATATATAGAGGCAGTTTGATACTTCCCCAACTTTGATACTTCTCAGCCACATACCTCAAAAGTCTTCACTGTCTGCAGAGTTTGCTGTGTCCCTGCGTGTGCCCCGCTGCACTCCCTGCTTCACCAGCTTCTCTACACCTCAACAGTCCTCTTCTCCCTCACCCTGCTTTGCCTCTTCTCCAGTCCTGAGTAGAAAATCAATATTCTGGTACTTGTGGGCTCTGTGAGCAGATCACTTGGCAACGTTGATCTAGAAACCTTTTCTGGGAAGAAAAGGTTTGTATCTCTGTGATAAAAGCTCTCCTAAGAATGTCTGCCAAGCCTCTGGGCAGAAAACACTTAAGTGCCTCTTACAGAACCTATAGGACCATTCTAAAAATGTCAGAGTGAAAAGGAGAAGCAATATACACTATTAAAAGTAGCCTGTGAATTTATTATTCAGTTTCTATGGGAATTGAGTCCTTTTTTTTTTCATTTTAGGTTGAATTGATTTACACGTGAACTTTTTCTTTTAAGATAGTTGGATATTTGAAGTAGTTTATTTCCAGTGATATATTTCCAAAGCAATGTTTCTGTTGATATCTAATGTTATTGATAATGTAGATACTTTTGAGCGTGTTTAAAGGTGGTAAATTAGTATTTAGGACTAATAAGAGAGCACTCATATCTTTGCAGCTTCTTAAGGTGAAATATAAAAATACTGATATATAGAGATAGCCCTCAAACACATTTTGATGCATTTATGAAAATACAACTTATAGGAATTTCATGAAACAATAGCCACAAATTGAACTATACCCCATGA
The DNA here is from genome assembly GCA_027560015.1 of Chloroceryle amazona. Lineage (NCBI taxonomy): Eukaryota > Metazoa > Chordata > Aves > Coraciiformes > Cerylidae > Chloroceryle > Chloroceryle amazona. The sequence goes on along the minus strand of JANHFX010018225.1, from coordinate 18,739 downwards.
ACATCTCACCACAACTCTTTACACTCTTGCTAAGAACATCTTCACTTGTAGCACAAAATTTAGAGCTGTCCAGAACCTCTTGGGTCTTGATTTCTGAAAAGCGTTCAGAAATCCAAGGACAAATATGATAGAATTATTCTGCTTCTCATTGACAGCTGAAAAAACCCTTCACTGTCCTTATTAAAGATAATAGTTTCTATTTCATCTGTTAATGTCAGTGGCAGAAGCACAGTATTATAATCTGTTGCCTTTCAAGGTGTTTGGAATAGTAAATGAGTTCCTTTTCCCCAGAGATTTGAAAATAAATGTCCTCTGGAAAACTGGCAAGATAAAAGAGCTCCAGAGAGCACCAAATTAAAGCCCAACATACAGACTTTTTACTTCGCTGATATGAAACAAATCCTATACTTCAAAGCATTTCATTTTTCAAGGTCAAGCTGAGGATTTGGTTGCATTTTCCTGTACAGTTCAATGACTAAGCAAGCAGCAAAAATGACTTGTTGCCTTTGAAAATCTCAGTGAAGGACTTTCCCAAGCAGATTTCCAAAGCAGTCCAACAAAAGAGCAAAGATTCAGTGGCATCAGGAGCCATCAAATGATGTGTGTCTATTGCAGGGCCCCATTCACCAGTTGAAGCTGTGCACGCATCTTTGGCATGGCCATCTACTAACCCAATTTCTTCTTTCTTATTGTTTGTCTACTTAAAGGGAAATGTTCAAAGGCTAGCTTGCTAAAGGCAAGTGTTTCTGGTTACATACCTACTTGAAATATATATTCCTTTGTAATAATAAGAAACACATACGAACGGAGCCATTCAGATGTTTCCAACCTTAGCGTCCATCAGTAGTTGAAAGTTGTATTAAAGGAACTATGGTTAAAACATGTATTCTCTAATCCATTTGTAGACCTTCCTTTGATTTAAGTTGCTTTCTAAAAAAAAAAAAAAGATGTGTTACATTTGATTTTATGTTAAGAGCCTGCAATGTGTTTCATCTTTCACTCCGTTTACTCTAAGTGCTGCAGTGCACTGGTATTATCAGTCCTTGCAGGATGGGTTCTTTCCCTCCACAGCATGACTTACCTCTTCTTTGCTAGAATGTGTTTGTTTAATCCATTACTGAGGGTGTGATGTTGCTGAGCTTTTGCTGGCTTATTTTGAGTTTGGTAAACACGAAAACTGGACTTTAGCACTTGAAATCTTAAAAGCATTTGGGAGACTGGGCTATTTACTGTGCTGGACACACAGAAGCTGCTGACTTTGATTTTTTTTTCTGCAAGTTGTCTGTAATCACTATCAGCATTTAATTTCTATCCCCTGTTCAGTGTTTGAATAATTCCAGGTGAGGAAGCAACAGACAGTCCTCATGTTGCATAGCAAAGTCAGTGTCCCAGCAGCTGAGGGTCCACACAAGGAAAAAGCATGAAGGCAAAGTATTTTCCTGCCTTTCTGGGAGGCTCTGGTCTGGACTTCATCCTTCACTTGATCTATACACTTCTTTTTATTAGCATAATTTTCTTTCTTTTACAGTACTATTAATTTTCCACAGACAGCAGTGTTCATTTTATACCTATGTGTATGTTATGGCTGCTTTAAAAAATGGCAAAAATAAAAATTTTAAATGTTTTATGAATGCCCGAAGGCCCCTTATTAATATCCACAGTGTGATATAGAGCAGGGCTGCCAAATAAACGTACACCATTAGCATCTATTGAGTTGTCTTGGCAACAGAGGAAGGAATCTCATCTCACAGCAAGACCGTGCTGAATGCCCTAACTGTTTGTGACTGATTACAGTTCGTTATCTGCTACAACCTATGAAATGTATGATGATTTCAAGATGGGATTGTCATTCTGGTTATGTAGGATTTGCAGTCCTCAATCTGTTTGAAATGCTACACAAAACCTAATTTGCTTTGCTGGACTCTGGCCATGGTCAGCTTTTTTTTTTTCCCAAGTTTCACTGCTGGTGGCCCATTAGAGTTTTAGTAGAGTAAAAACTCTCAGAGGCTTCTCAGAGCCATTTTCATAGTCTCCTCTTTCTATATATCTAGCCTTTTTCCTTTTCCTAGTGTTCAAATGAGCACTGCGACCAAAACATACACTGCACCTGAAAGTGAAGGGATCAAATACATCGGGTTTTTACCTTGCCTGGCTGTCCCTGTTATGATTATTAAAACTGCTCTGAATCAGAACCCTTAACAGAGTACTTTAAAAAAAACTTGGGTGAGGTAGCACGATGAAAACTAACAGGAGAGAGAAATATCTATCTGTAAGTAGTTCTTTGCAGCAGCACCTCTTTCAAGCCACTCACTAAGAGCTTCTCATATTTTATTGCCCCTTCTTGCAGTTCTTTTTCCATAATTAATTTTCCTCTTCTTTTTCATAGTCCTGGGTGCGCAGTGCTTTATTGAGTGAACAAAAGTCAGTTGTAGAGCTTTTTGGAACAGGTCTCCCTTCCTTCTTTCCCATTAAAAATAAAATAAAAATTTAAAATATTAGTTTTCTTTTCCCTGCTTTTTAGCCACTTCTGACAGAGATAAGGCTTATGGAGTGAAGTACTGATAGCATTTGGATAGCAGTGGCAAGGAAAAAATATATCTTTCAGAATCATGTGCAATTATCATAACATCAGTCTGGCATTGTCTAAAAGACTGTAGTCCACAAGTCAAAATTTAACTCATTCTGAATTCTGACAAGAAGGGACAACATACTAGGAGCTCCCCAGTACTGAGGGGTCACCACTGTGCAGTAGAGATCACAGAAATTGTCAAATATGATTTCTGTCTTGTTTAAAAAGAGAGATGTGTAGAGAGAATTCTAACAGGTTCTCCAGATTTCATCCCTAAAGAGTTACCAGGATAAAGCTGCACCTCAGAAATACGAGGCAGTGCTCAGTACTGATACTCCCTGACTATGACAAGATTTCAGGAATCTTGTAAATACATTTTCAAACAACTGACCCGACATAAACCCTACTGGAGGTCGGTACTTTCAGCTGATCCTGTAACCCTAACAAACCATATTCCTTTTAATTCCCAAAGGAGACATAACTTTTCTTTCTGAACAACACCCTGAAGACATCACATCTCAGTAACTGTGTTAAAAAAATGAGCTGTCTGAAAAAATAATATCTCTTGTGCATATTCCTACATTCTACATAAATGACATCCTGTGGAAGGAGAAGGTGTTTGAAGAACTGATTCATCAACATCTTTGATGTCCATGACAGCTTCAAATAAAACAGCTCCAAAGGAGAACTTGATATTCAGTGCTTTACAACTTCTTTTTTCATTCGTTTAAAGAGGTCTCAGTGCAAACACTTTTCCAACATTCGATCAAGGCTCAGGATAGTCTCTTAAAATGTGTTAGTGTTGGAAGAAAGGGCATTGCCACTCAGATACAGTCTTGCAATCAAAGAGATGAAAAGAGACAGTAGCTCACCCATTGTAGTACACGTGAAATAATGAAACTGTTGATTTAGCTTACCCTCTGCAACTTGCTACCTTTAGGAAACATAGCATGTATAGAATAATAGATTTTTCTCTTATCTCTAATGAGGACTAAGATTTTTTTGTCATAGTTAAAATAAAAAGCAGCAGACAGTAGAGCCTATCCAGTCCAGGTTTTTCCTCCAGTCTCTTTCTGTCCCTTTCCCTGAGTCTGAGGTCAGAAGTCACTTTTTAATTTGTGGTTGGGCTTTTTTTTTTCTCCCTATTTATCTAGAACTCTTTTTTTCTTTATTCACTCCAAGATAATAAATCACCTTTTCTCTTAAACTCTCTCCATAAAAATCTTGCTTTTCTCCTTAACTTATAATTGGCTCTCTTGCTGTATGGTGCTTTGTGATACTTACCTAAAAGCAAGTTATATAATGAAGAGCATGGAAAAGACATCCTTACTTCTTAAAAACTTTTCTAAGACCGTAGCTGGTTTGGCAGTATGTCAGAAAAATGACTCTTGTGTTTATGTTTCCAAAACAGAGTCAGGAAAAAAATCATTCATCCGTGTCTGAATTGTTTAAAAAGGTTACCATGTTCCCAGCTCCCATACTATCCACCCATGTCATGAAAGACTGTCATTAGAACAGTTCCTATGGAAAAAAGACGAGTCTCTTGCACTTATTGTTTGAGTTTCATGCAACATACCAATAAATCACTGTTCTGGCAATGCCATTCACAGGAAGCAAGTGAGCACAGCCAGTCCCGCTCGCTGCAGAACGGTTCTTTCTGAAGAGCTATGTCATTTCTTCCTTGGACACTTTGGAGTACTCATTTGTAGTGTTTCAGGTATGGCTGCCTTCCTCTGGGCAGGTCTCCTCTATCATCCTCACCACTCTATTGCTAGGAAACAGGGCCAGCTAGCTGCTGGGCTCGGACCAAAGCCTGGGAAATCTGCTACAAGATTGGTGGTGTCAGGAGGCTCTGGAAACTCACCCTGCATTTATGCCAGGACCTGGCTTCCTCACCAAAATGAGTAATATGCATCATACGTGGCTCTTTTCATGCATTCTGAACCATAGCACAATCATGGAAGACTGTACAAAGGTGTGTGGAAGTGGTGGATGTTTGATTTGTATCTCTCTTGGGTGGCAAAAGCCCTTGCTCACTCATTTCCTCCCACCTGTCATACCTTTAAGAATGGTGTTGTGAAGCAGATCAAGGGATACTTGTTGTTGAGAACATATTTTTTAAAAGAAAGGTTTCTTCATAGCCAGATCAATTCCATGGCTATACAAGTGCTTCTGCTAGCACGGCCACAGAAAGCCTAAATGAGTCTGAGGGGGAGTGAGGTAGCTATCAGCTCCCTAAACCAGTTTAAGCACTTCTGGTGTAGTACGTTCTGCAACCTAGCATGGTAAGAATCTATAGCTTCTTAGAGAGAAAAGAATCAGACATCATTACAGTGCTTTCTTAATTCATGCCTAGGTCATATTTACTGCAAAATATTTGTCAGAGTGTTCTGGTTTAGTGTATCTACAGACAGATACAGTGCATTAATTCCTTGTTTGCCACCAATCTCTAGTCTACATATGCATCAGTATCCTGCAGAGGTACCTATGTTATCAGGATTTATTTATAGCTATCTTTCAGAGTTGTAAAATAGCCGTGGTAGAGGATGTGTTCCATGGAACCTGTCCAAAAGGATGATTTCAGTCACACTGCTGTTTGGCACTCAGGGGACAAGTGAAGTGTAATGCCTGATCTGTGACAGTCTACTGATGTTAATGGGCAGGATCCAGGAGTTTACCAAGGCTGAAGTCACCCAGTAATTAAATATCGTTCATACCCCTGGAAAGTTGTAAAAGCTGATCTCTCTTACGTGAGTGTGAATGAGCTTCTTGAGGCAGCAGAGAGCATTCTTTGCACTGCACTGCACTGCAGCACACCTTAATTACACTCCTGTGTTGTCTGTTGCCTACTAACGATAAACAGCAAATTTGCAATATGTTCACATGGTCTAAGGTCTGGGGAGGTCAAAACACCTAAAGCCATTATCAAACCCTCAAGCAACCCTGTAGATCCTAGACATTATTCTAGAAATACTGAAAGAATCAGGAAGCTTCTTTCCTTCTCGTTTAACCACCAAACAAGCAGAAATTGCTAAATAAAATCTTAGCAAAACTTTCCTAGAAAACATTTACATATTTTAATTTTGACTCGAGGCTACAAGTGTGGATTCTGTCTGGGAAGACAATACACTTCTAGGCTCCCTGCTGTCCTGTTTCTTACACTGGTATCAAACTCAAACCAGACTAACTTACAGTGAAAAAGAGTGCTTCATTCATACCGAATATGTGCTAAGGAGAATCCTTAAGTTCAGGATTCTTATACCGTGTGCATATATCTGATGTAATTCAGTTTTCTATCATCTGTGTTATGATTAATCTGTTTGTCAAAGTCCCAAAAGGGGCTGTGGTTATTGCCTGCTCATAGCCTCGTCAAAAATATCTACAATGAGCTACACTTGACTGGCTTTCACTGTACAAGTCAAACGTTCCCTTGTAATGGACATACTTTGTCTGCAAGGACAGGACATTCTCAGAGTGTAGACAGTTTATTTTTCACCTCATTTGCACCAATTTCTAAGTAGTCGCTGTCCCTCAGGAACTAGACAGCTAAACTGAAGAATGTCAAAACAAGTGAAGATCATCTGGTCACTGATATCCAGGCAATGCCCTCAGACAGGATTTTACACAATAAGATTATTAATAATAAATTCTATGTAGAAATATCAACATAAAATACACCGGAAAAATAGCAAAGCTTGTTGAGAAATTAATTTTCACTTTATGTTCTTGCATGTCTTTTAATGACTATACTCTATATGAGCCAAAGTGCTGGGCAAGTGTCACAGAAATACTGTTTTAGAGAGTTCTGATGCTCCTACGTCTGCTTTAGTACATTTCTCATCCTACAAGAGTAATATGTTATAGATGAAGCTGACGATTCTAAATGCATTTGAGAGTGAATGAGACTGCCCTACATTTTAAAGTATAATATACAACACAAACATGTGTTATTTTCCACACCTCTTAATATATTCTGTGAATTGAACCACCTGCACAGACCACAAGTTTTTCCCTATCTCTGAGAGCCAAAGGCATGTTAGCTATCAATCAAGGTAACAACCTCCACTTCTCCTCTAAAATTATCTCTTCCCCCCCTAGCTCCCCACAGTCATTCAGTCTTAAGCAGAAAAGCACTAAGTGAGCTCATCTACCTGTTCCAGCCAGAAATATATTCCAAAGTCTCTCTGAGGCCAACATTCCTTGGGGCAATGGCGTGTCTGAACAAAACAATATGTGAAACATCTCTGGCAAATCAAGCCAGCTATTTTGCTACAGCTCCAACCATGAGTGTCTGAATGGGCATTGCAGGAATGTAGGAGGTAATTACCTGCTTGGAGAAGATGCTCAGGGGCAGGAGAGCAAGAGCACTTGTCAGGAGAGCACAGTGACGCTGTCAAGCACTTTGCCTAAGGAAATCTCAGCAGGTGCCCATTCGAAATACACAGGGCTTGGAGGATGTGTCACCTGGGCCAGAAGGTGCAGGTCATGTCTGACATGCCCTCGCTCATTATTGCCCTCATGGCTTAAAGCAGAATGGTGTGTTTCTGCTCTGCATTGCTTACTTCGTGGAAGTGTGACTGAACAAGGAGCAGTGAAATGGGGAGACAGGGGATTAGTTGGTAGCATAGAGCCCATATATGCATATGTATGTGGCTGTTAATGTTGTCTCATTAACAAAAAAGGGCATCAACGAGGGCTGGTGCTGAGGAGAGAGACCTCAGCTAACAGGAGAGAGGCAACAAATCATTTTCCCCAAGAGGCAAGAGATCTAGCCCAGCGATGGGCTTTGTAACTCCTCTTCTCAAGCAATTCCACATGGATCAGAGTCTGGGGCCAGTCCATCCCTACGCAGCTGAACAAGCTATTTTCCCTTCTTTTCTCTTCTTAATTTCTGAAACAGTCTTGAGAGTTTTTTAAAAGCCTCCTCATATTCTCAGATCCTACACTAGAGAGCAATGAAGTCAATGACTAACCTCATCTTAGTCTTTTGCGCTTTCTGAAAGGTGTTTTGTCATATTTTCCATCCATTTTCGCATCTGAAGAATTTCCATAGGACAATGCAGGGACTTTTCATCCAACAGCTCCAAAGTGGGAAGGCATAAGAAAAATTCATTTCTGTGGAGGTCTGAAGTTTATCTCTGATAATCAGTTTCAAGTCTTTGCTCTAGAATTCAAGATGATCTTGAATATTATATAATAAATTCCCTTTATGAGTGGGAACAGCAATATTTACCTTCTTCTCAGAGTGTTTGACAAAGAAAATGTAAAAAGCTATATTCCTAGAGCCAAGGAACCAAGCAAGTACTTCAAGTACTATGTGTGAAACAAGTGTATGGTTTCATGCATTTAGAAAACCAAGAAACGATGCTGAAGAAAAATATTTTCTTATTTCTGTTGTGTGCATCTTGGTTAATTCTTATACATAAATGCTGCATACGTTCCTTCAAGTACTCTTTTTTGTTTATCATAACTTTAATCACATTGCATTTGTACAACTCTTCTCCAGCAAAGAGCTTCATATAGTAAGTTTGAGAAATGTAATTTCAACATCAGTAGAACATGTTTCTATTATAAGCTTTTTCAGCAAAGTGCAACATCACGTTGGTGAATTGAAAAAAAAAAAAGAAAGAAAAAGATAATGTTTATTCACTACATGGTATTTGCTGGATGTTCTGGAAATTTATAATCAAGTGTCTCCCTAGGAGTATGATAAGCATAACACCAAAATCATCACATTGCAGCATTCGGTTTCTTCCTTACAGTAACTCTCTTGCTGCTAATTTAATTTCTTTTATCGCGATGCTTAGTAAAATACAGAGGTAGATACCAATAATGTGCAAAAGATATTTGTGTGTGCATGGAAAACTGTGCACCAAGACCTGTGTAACCAGGGCAGATAGGTGTTTGTGTGATTGTGTAGGTATACACATCCATCCATCCATGCACATATGTAGGAGTAAATACAATAGAATTGATGTTTAGTTACAGTTTATTCAAAGAAGCACTTTTATATATGAAGGGTAGTTATTGTTCTTTATGGAGTCCTCATTTTATTGCAATTCTATACAGTACTTGATGCATTTTTAATGTCAATTCACTTTGAAGAGATTAGGTACAATAATGCACCATTAAATAACACTGGTTTATATGAAAACAGTGTATGTGCGTGCGTGTGCCATTCCTGTGACTGCATGTCCCCCTTCCTTCTGCTTTGGGTGTGGATTATTTAGGACAGTATTTAATAGTTTGCTTGCAAAACAATGGAACAAGCTTATAAGGATTGTTTTACTGTTTGCCAAGGAAGCAATAGTTCAGAGAAGACAGAAACATTTGGTATCAGGACATTTTTATCTACTGTGTTTACCTGTTTCTTAGGAAAAATAAGCCAACATTACACTCGAAATCAGGATGAATTTGGAATGAAAAGAAACTAGAAATACCAACAGTACCTTAAATGTCAGCTCTTTAGTTATTGTTTGCTCCATTGATTCCATTTGAATTTTCCCTGAAGAATCCAATAACCAGTATCCATTACCTATTAATTGTACCCAAAGACTTGTGAATGAAAAAATGTGACTTTCATGGAATCATGGAATGATAGAGGTTGGAAGGGACCTCTGGAGATCATCGAATCCAACCTCCTGCCACTGCAGGAACACCTTTGGCAGGAGAGCACATTGCTGTTCCATGAATGTCTTATTGTCCACCAGGACGCTAAGGTCCTTCTCCATGGGGCTGCTTTCCAGTGGATCTACCCCTAACCTGTTGTTCCTCCCCAGGTGCAGGACTCTACACTTACCTTTGTTGAACTTCCTTAGGTTTGCCTTTGCCCAGCTCTCCAGTCTGTCCAGATCTTGCTGGATGGCAGCACAGCCTTCCAGTGGATCAGCCACTCCTCCCAGTTTGGTATCATAAGCAAACTTACTGAGAGTAGGCTCTATCCCTTCATCCGGGTCATTTCAGAGGTCTTATGCAGCAAGACAAGAATGTACACTGCTGCAGACCAGTAGAGACCTATAAGGGTTAGCGTGAGGTTAATATTGAACCTTCAGTGGGAACCTCATCTTGCTGGTAAAAAACAAAGTGATAACAGTTTGATATCATAACAATCTATGCTGATTACTTCAGCCAAGTAAGTGACAAAAATTATCAATCAGTCAGCACTCCACAGTTTAAGACCACTGTAAATCAGGCATTAACAACAACAAAGTATGTGATTAACAAGTGTGGAATTATTATCTTCCAATCAAATATCCAGCAGATAAGTAATTTTCTTTTGCACAGTATACTTCAACTCTTTCCAGAATTGAAGTATTATTTTTAATTTTTAGTAAGGAATCTGATTTTACTGATACACTCTAAATCCTTATCAAGATCATCAATAAAGATGTTAAATAGAAATGCTCCAAACACTGAGCCCTGCGGAACACCCCTTGTGACCTGCCAACAGTGGGATTTAACCCCATCGACCACCACTATTTGGGGCCATCAATCCAGCCAGTGCTTGATCCAGCAGATTGTACGCTCATCCAGGCCATGAGCAGCCAGTTTTTCCACGAGAATTCTGTGGGAAACAGTGTCAAATGCTTTTTGAAAGTCTAGGTAGACAATACCCACAGCCTTTCCCTCGTCCAATAGTCGGGTCATCTTGTCATAGAAGGAGATCAGGTTCATCAGGCAGGACCTGCCTTCATAAACCCATGCTGACTGGGTCTGGTCCCCCATTTATCCTCCTTGTGTCTTGTAATGGCACTCAGAACGATTTGCTCCATGACCTTCCCTGGTACCGAGGTCAGGCTGACAGGTCTATAGTTTCCCAGACCCTCCTTTCTGCCTTTCTTGTAGATGGGTGTCACATTTGCTACCCTCCAGTCCATTGGGACCTCCCCAGTTAGCCAGGACTTCAGGTAAACCATGGAAAGTGGCTTGGCGAACACATCTGACAACTCTTTCAGCACCCTTGGGTGTAACCCATCCAGTCCCATAGACTTGTGTGCACCCAAGTGGTGCAGCAGGTCACTGATCGCTTCTCTTTAAATAGGATGACCTCATTCTGCTTCCCTTCCCTGTCTCCTTCCTCATGAGGCTGGGTGTCCAGGGAACAGCCAGTTCCACTGCTAAAGACTGAGGCAAAGTAGGTGGTGAGCACCTTAGCCTTTTCCTCATCCCTTGTTACCAGGCTTCCCTCTGCATCCAATGAAGGATGGAGATTTTTCCCTAATCCTCCTTTTGTTGTTAATGAATTTATAGAAAGATTTTTTATTATCCTTAACAGCTGTAGCAGAACTCTAGCTGTGCTTTAGCTCTTCTAATTTTCTCCCTGAATAGCTTCACTACATCTTTATAGTCCTCATGAGAGACCTGCCCCTTTTTTCCAAAGATCATAGACTCTTGTTTTGTTCTTGAGGTCCAGACAAAGGCTCCTTTTTAGCCAGGCCGGTCTCCTTCCCATCCGCTTGGTTTTCAGCACATGGGGACAGCCTGCTCCTGTGCCTTAAAGACTTCTCTCTTGAAGTATGCCCAGCCTTGGCTGGACTCCTATGCCCTTCAGGGCAGCCTCCCAAGGGACTTTGTCAATCAGTCTCCTGAACAGGTCAAAGTTTGCCCCCTGGAAGTCTAAGGTGGCAGTTTTACTGACCCCTCTCCTTGTTTCTCCCAAGGACCAAAAACTCAATCGTCTCAAATCATGAAACTATGTTTCACAATTTAAGATACTATTCACAAAATAAGATATTATTCTAAATATATAATTTATTCTTTGGCTTCCAGAATTAATATTATTCAATTTCCAGTACATCAATAAATACTGGTTAATATCTGTACTTCCTCCTAACCCGTAATGCTCAAATTATCAAAGATATATAACTTGGATTAAAATGACTATATCTAATATTCAGAATTTATAATATATGTTGTGCTTATTTATTCAATATTAAGAAGTAAAAGGGTTTTTAAAAGAGGAGTTAGGTAGTCTGCTGCTCTTCAGATGTTCTGTGAATTCTTAATGTTGAAACCAAAATACATGATGCACAGTGAATAAAGAAGACATCCACTCATTTTCATGGTACCAAAGTAAAAGCAATGATAGGAAATAGGTTTGAAATAAATGAAAGAAAAAACAAACCATATGCAGATAAATTCTGGAACTTGTTATCATACATGATAGTATCCAAAAATGTCCCCAAAAAGTCAAATTAGACAGATTCCTGAAGGACGGTTCTATTGATATTTGTTTCAGATTATGATTCAGATGGAAGGTATTTAAACTGCTGATTTCTGGACTGTTGAGAGAACATATAGGAGAAAAACACCAAATGTATGCCATGGGCTTCAGCAGTCAGACCAAATCTATTTTACTCAAAGCTAACATCATTCATTGCCATACATTGTAATTGAAACAATTTATTTATGGAAAAAATATATTTCCTATACACTCTCAGCACTCATCCCAAGTTTCTGTGTGTCCAGCTCTGTGAGTTTGGTGTTAGGGAAGCAAAATCCCCACTGAGGTCCTCTGTGCAGGCAGACAGGTATACCAGTACTCTGTCAAGAAACTAAGAATCAGAAAATAAAATGCTATGGAAATGTTACTTGCTGCTTCCATTGCATTCTGTTTCCACTGCACATCATTATTATGGCAGAAGAACACAGAAAGATTTTAACAAGGCGTGTGTTGTTCTGGTGGGGATGGACCAACGTCCCCAGCAGGAGCAGCACTCGGAAGGAGCCTTCATTCTCAAACATTTCCTCAGCTCACAGAACAGCATCCAAGTTTCTAAAGACAGGGAAGCAGGCACCAAATGGACTGAACTTGGCCTCCTTCTTTGAGACACAGAGTGAAATTATGATTCCCAAACCTCATCAGCACAAAGCATGTCTTAGACCAACAGAGAAAATAAAACATAGGGGTTACATTTCTCAACATGAAAAACAGCTCCAAGCCTAAAATATTGTAAAGGTGCCTTTTTTTATCATGGCCTTCACACCAGGGGGAATGATTTTGTGGAATGGATACTCAGTCAAAAATATGTTAAAGTCTTTGCTGAAGAATTTTCATCCTTTTTCCGTTCACTAACAGTATGTCACTGAATAAAAGTACAGCACAGCAAAATGTAGATGAGAGTCAGTTTGAGATTAAAATATACATCAAGATAAAACAAGAATTGATCTGAGCCACAAAATACAAAGAACAGAGTGAATCATTCTGAGTTTAAAAATACGCCGGTCTTCAGTGTCCGTCTCTTTGCTTTTTCATATCATCTGTGTAAAAGTGAAAATGAAAGATACTTGTATGGCATAAAAATACCTTTTTGATATATTTCCAAACTCCCCTTAAAACCTCTTAAAAATGCTTGACCTTATACTGCTTGACACTGTCTCCATCAGTGACCTGAGCCCATTCAAATGACAAAGATGGACAAAAAAAGAGGAAGCTCTCTTAAGAAAAACATTACTCTGAACAAGCCCAGTTCAAAAAAGACAGTTACATGAGATGATGTCTTTGCAAATCATGGACTGTAACTGAATGGAAAATCATCCAAACTGCTGAATCTTTGTAAACTTCTTTCAGGATGTCTTACTTAAAAAAATGGAGTCTGGAGGTATTTGAGTTCTGCCTGGGGTGGTGTTGCAGGTATTCATAGGTTAGCTGCTTTCTTTTACCTTTTTTGTTTGTTTGTTGGCTACCTTCTAATCCAAGTGGAACAAGTTTGCTTTCTGAACACAAAAAAAAAATAAACAAAACCCACATTTCTGTCAATTTAGTTTCACAGATGTTTCCATTTACAAGCAGAAGCCCTTGATGGTGTTGAAAGTTACTCAGCATTGTTGTAATTTGCATAACATTATCCATGATGTTTTTATTTTGAAAAGTTGAAATGTTTGCAGCTCATCATAACCCAGTCCTAATGATGTTCAGTACATCTGCTTAAAAAGTTGTGTCTAGGCAATGTTCTACACCAGAAACATTTTTTATGACTTTTACTGACTTTCAAGTTTCTCAGTTCAGCTCTACTTAAAAGACTCTGCTTTATGTACACACAAATTGGGAAGTAACGATGGAGTAACAAAACACGGTTGTATACTCTGTATATTGCATCTGTATTCTTGCATCTGTCACAAAACCTTCACGCAGCATTATGCAGACACCTCACAGGTTTTGTTTGGGTAGGCTCATAAAATTAATGTCAGTTAAACAGGTGTAACAGGAAATTAAAATAGGAAGGAGTAGAAACAATGGTGGCAAGTAAAAGACATCAGCAAAGGAATAATTTCTTCAACTGTTTATTCTTTCTGTTTCCATCCCTTAAAATCCCTGCAAATAAGTGACTACGCTTGATCCACTTTTAAACCAAATCCTAGTTAAAAGCAACAACAAGAAAAGAACCCATATTTCAGAGATGTGATTTTGTTAGCAGAGATTGAACGGAACGTTCAGCTGCAGCTTTCTCCCCTGGCTCGGTTGCTCCTCTGCCTTCTAATTTGGGACCTCTCAAATAAAACTTAAATCTTCTGTATCTATCAACCTCCCTTTTATCTAAGCAGAAAAGCAAGCAACCGATTTCTGTGAACAAGCAGAAAGTTCAGATCTTGATATCATACAGAGGTTTTCCAGACAAACATCTTTGTACACTTGCCTTCAAAACCCTGATCAAATTCACACCACCTTCATTTCTGCTCTTTTCTTCCATTGTTTTCATTCTTTCCTAGTCCACTTTTTTTAAATTGCTTCCTTCATCTCTTTGCCCTGCACTTGACATGGCAACTTCTTTAGTGTTTCCTCCTACACTTAAAACAGCCTTTCATTTCTCACCTGCCAAACTCCACTACTCACCCCCAAGTTCCTACTTGGACACACAGCACCAGCTTCTGTAGTATTTTTTTTCCAGTTGTCTATGGTTATGAGCTTCTAAGGCAGAAAATTACTATGTGCTTGAAATACATATACTTGATGTTCCAGACAAGTAAAATTCAAAATAAACGTACCTCCCTCCTTAAAAAAACACACATCTATGTATGTTTAAAAGAGAGTAACTAGAAGTAAGTCAATCTAGTATTTGTCTTTGCACACATATTTATGCTCATAATGAAATTATAAGTAACAGATGACCGATCCAAACCCAGTTTGGCTCATTGTTTTTGAAATTTAAAATTACTACCATTAATCTGGGAGAATTTCACTCACAGCTCCCTTCAAATTAGAAATGAATACCAAAAAAATGCTAGTTAAACTTTTTGTTATTTCAGCCATATATTTTAAGATTCTCTAGCTTTTCAGGCATTCCACAGAAATAAAAATACAAGCAGAGTTATACAAAACATAGCAGTATTTTTTTAATGGTGGCATTTGCTTGCAGCTAGATAGCAATTAGGCAGTCCCCAGACATTCAAACCCCAACTGACTGTCAAGGAAGTGCTGGCTTACCATCAGGCTGTCTAAAATAAAGATCTGAAGATCCGACCTATAAGATCCAATGTAATACTGAACACATACCCCAGCAGTTTTCCACTATTGTCTCCCATAATATACTCATGGGTAAGCTCAGGCAGTGTGGGTTAGAAGAGCGGACAGTGAGATGTGTTGAGAACTGGCTGACCAATAGAGCTCAGAGGGTTGTGATCGGTGGTGCAGAGTCCAGCTGGTGTCCTGTAAGTAGTGGTGTTCCCCAGGGGTCAGTTCTGGGTCCAGTCTTATTCAACGTCTTCATCAGTGACCTGGATGAAGGGATAGAGTGTACTCTTATACATTTGCTTGATGATACGAAACTGGGAGGAGTGGTTGATCCACTGGAAGGCTGTGCTGCCATCCAGCGAGATCTGGACAGGCTGGAGAGCTGGGCAAAGAAACCCTACCATCCCCTAGCATTCCATGATTCTATTCCTTAGTATGTGCTTGCTAATAGCCTGCTAATAACAAAATGTGAGAGCGCTAGTAGGCAGCAGAATAAGGGACTTCACATATGGCAAGCTAAAAACAGGTGGAAAAAGTCAAAAATAAATGATTGAGTGGAATTGTTGCTGGCTTAATGCATCTCTTACAGTAAATTTACTAGAGAAGGTGGTTGAAGAGTAAATATTGACGTAACCCCGTAAAAGAAAAAGTGATTGCTCTGAACATGTTAAAGAGCTGCTCTCCTTGCTACCTCATGAGAGGTAGATTGCTGAGGAAGGACACACAGCACTTTTTGGTATGCAGATGTTAATGCACTTTTCAGCCAGACCCTGTGACTCGGGCTAATATTCAGTTTGAATCCAGTTGAAACTCTGACTGGCTGCATCTAAGTGAGGACTTTAACAGCCTTTAAGAGCACATGTTGTCCCAAGGCCAATATGTGAAAGGAGATTATCTTAGCCATTTTTACAGATGTAACCACTTCATTACAGATATTGTGATGTCTGATGGCTGGAGTCTGGAGAATATAAATTTCTCTTTTTTTTTTTGCCTACCAATGCATTTTATATCCTACTTGGTAGGTAAGAGTTATTGTGTGAAACATGCACAAAAAATAACAGTGCCTAACAGTGCTGGCTATGATGAGAAAAATGGGCAGGTCAGTGAATAGCTTTGTTTCCTATGCATCTGTATTATACTTTTCTCTGAAGACACAAGGCTTTTATAATCTCTCTTTAACTTGAATTCATTCACTCTTCCTCAATAACAGTACTAATAGGTCCTGGCTACTCTATTTTCATTAAACTAATAGGAATTTGATATGCTTGAAAATACCCTCTCCTTGCCAAATTTTGCTGAAATTATCCAAGTAGTTTAAAAGTTATTAGGGCAGAACACACAATACAAACAAAAAAAGAAAAAGACCACAGTCACATCAAGTAAGCATTCTGCAAAAACTTTTCTGATCGGTATCAATAAAATGGAAGATCCTAAATGTTCTGCATATATCATAATCAACTCAGGAGACTGAAAACTAAAAGCACAGAAGTATAAAGTAAATTGGCAATTTTCTAAAAAAAAGTAAATGTCAAAGACAAGGGAAATTAGGAGGAGCACAGTGGCTACACAGTCATGAAAAAAAACACCCAACCACTTCAAATAAGAAATCACCTAAATAGAAAAAATACTAAAAATTAAACCTGACAGTTTTTAGGAGTGTCATTTACAAATGAATACAAAATCTATGATGCAGATAATGTGCTGGGTTAACCAAGCTGGCCGCACAGTTGTGTCTAGTAAAGGTACCTGGCTGTCAGGAGACCACTTTTTAGAGAGGTTTGTTTTTCACACAGACCCATTCATTATTGCTTAGCTGCTGACAGGGCTCTTTTTCGATAGAAGGATTGGGAGGAAGGAATGGTGGGTTAGTAAATATTTGAAAAATATATCAGGCAACAGAGAAAACCTCCTGGGTATGTGGGTTTGGGGCTTTTTGAGTCAAGTTCATTTTCAAGTCACAGGTTTCACTCTGAGGAAACATATTTTAGTGTGTGAAGATTAATTTCTTTCCATCTTGCAGTGTCTGCCAACATCAGCACCAGAGAAAAACAAAGGAAAGATAAAGAAGCAACAGATGGGAGAGAGAGAATAGAAGGGTCATTTTTTGTTTGAGGGTTTTGTTCCTGTGTTTTCCTTTACTTTGAGCAGGGAAGAGAATTATTTGGCTGAGCAGCATGACCCATAACACCAAGGCCAAGGCAAGGTGCCCCTGACATCCTTTTGTCCCCACTGGCACAGGGTCTCATGCAGCACACTCTCCCAGATGTGATGTTTAGTAAGTCAGTAAAGAAACACAGATATATATTTCCTCCTGTTTTGAAGCACTAACAGCCCTAGGAAATATATACTCACATAATGGAGCTTTAATTGCCCAGATGTGTGCAAATTATTAAAACAAAACAAAGCAAGAATGGGGGAGGGGGGAAGGAAACAAAAAAAGCAACTACCAGGAATGGGGCTACAAAAACTATTAGTTTTTGAAGTTCTAACCCTCTTACTAATCACAGTACAGGACTCTTGCCATAAATTGAAAATAAAGTGGGAAAAAACAACCCAGGAAAGGCCACATTCTCTACTGATGTAGATATTTTTCCCTCTCCATATTTCTTCCTCATTTCAGTCTCCATTCTCTCTTCCTCAGGTTTACCAGTTCTAATTTTGTAATTAGTCCTTTTCATTTATTGAAAGCTTTTTCTGTCCCAGGTTTTTTATAGAATCATTAGGGTTGGAAAGATCATCAAGTCCAACCTTCATCCTGACATCTCTCTATCAATTAGACCAAAGCCTCAAGTGCTATGTCTGTTTGTTTTTTAAACCCCTCCAGGGATGGTGACTCCACCCCCTCCTTGGGCAGCCTGTTCCAGTGCCCAACCACTCTCTCAGTGAAGAATTTCTGTCTAATATCCAATCTAAACCTCTCCTGATGCAACTTGAGGCCATTTCCTCTCCTTTTATCATTAGTAATCTCCTAGATTCTTCTCCTAGAAGAGACCAACATCAGCCTTGATACAACCTCTTTTCAGGTAGTTGTAGAGAACAATAAGGTCTCCTCTCAGTCTCCTCTTCTCTAGGCTAAACAACACCAGTCCCCTCAGCCTCTCCTCATCAGCCATGCTTTCCAGACCCCTCACCAGCTTCGCTGCCCTTCTCTGGACCTGTTCCAGCACCTCACTGTCTTTCTGGTTCTGTGGTGCCCCAAACTGGACACAGTGGTCAAGGTGTGGTCTCACGAGTGCCCAGTACAGGGGCACAGTCACCTCCCTACTCCTGTCCCCCTGTCCAAGCCATGAGCCACCAGCTTCTCCAGCAGAATGCTGTGGGAAATTATGTCAAATGCCTTACTGAATGCCTCACAGTTCCAATACTTCACTACAGCAATATTTAAGATTAAAAATTATTAAAATTAATCATCTTTGTTTTGTGAAGATTAAATATCAAGACTGTGGTGACTGATTGTTCTTGCAGAGGCAGAAATGGGAGAAGACCTAATATACTGAGTCTAACCAAGGAAGCACTCTACCATACATCCATCTTTTGTGCTTGCTCTGTATTTGTCATACATGATGATTCTCGAAATGAGCTCTCACAATTTCATTAATAGCAAATATTCTTTATTCGCAGCGCTGGGTGCACGGGGGATCACTCCTATCGTGCGCACCTCGGGGCAGTCCCGTACAGCTTTTTATAGAGTTAAATATTTAATATTCAATAGATTGTTA
>JANHFX010018224.1:9490-28328 GCA_027560015.1 Chloroceryle amazona | reverse complement strand
ATAAGTTTACAAATTACTGTTACCAATCTATTCAATATATAGAATAAACTGTCAGCTTACTTATTTTACCCTAGCTTATTTTGGTAGAAGGAAAATTAGTACTACTTATTGGGTTACCTTATATCATGTTTTTTTTTCTTTATTGGTTTGCTGTTTGCACAAGCACTAGGTGTCTCATCTGAAAGAGATTTTTTTATATGGCAGTGTGTGGTTCCAGTACATACTTTGGTTTAGGTGACTTGAGAGTTGCGGTAATATGGGTAGCAAGACATGTGAAACAGTGTTGTATTATAAAAGTTTCCTGATTTCTTTTAAACTAACATGTGGAGATCTTCAGTTTGGTGGAATTCTTCTTAGACCTTTGATGCTTTCTCTTTTCTAAAAAAAAAAAGTATTTCTGATCCCTTCAGAGTAAGAGTTGAATTAACAGCTGAAATGTATATGAAGAATTTCCACATGTTAAAATGGTGATGGTTAAAAAAATAACAAGGTTCTTTCTCTCACTTGTTTTTGTAATTCTAGGGGACTTTGCAAAGGATTGTGTCTACTCTAGCGAACAAAAATGATGAAATTCACAACTTCATTGACATGCTGAACCATACGATAAATAATGTCCAGGTATATATAGTAATAAGGCTCATAAGTTGTAGCTGATTGGGGAGCAACTTCCTGTGAATCTCAAACTGTTTGGGTAGTGTATGAGGGATGGGCTATAAGAATCAAGTTTAAAATATATCTTCATGGTCGAGCCAGATAGAAAAATATCTTGGGGTTTAAGACTGTCCCTAATTGAAAGGTATTGTGGTTTTGCTTTTAGTATGAAAAGCTATTGTAGGATTTGATGTGTGTGGAAAAGAGAATCTGGATTTTGATACAAGACCTCAAACTCTTGTTAATTTCAAGTAATCTGTCTTTTTTAGATTTCTAGTCTGCTTTGCAGACTGAAGAATGAAGCCATACTGATACTTGAGAGAATTCCTTGCCCTATCTCTTCTCAGTAGTTGCAAATTTTTGGTCTTAAGTTAAAAACTAGACTTAATTTTTAGAACATCTACATAAGGGTGAGGCTTAGGTTCCTTTAGACTATCGATAAGCCATAAATTGTTAGCCGATCATTAAGCGGGCTTCTTTTAGCATCCCATGAAACCATCTTACATGGAACTGGATAACTTCTTTATAAACATATGGTATTCCATACATAATTGTGAGAAGGAAATCAAGGGCTTTTGGCATGGAACACGGTTGACAAGTATTTTGGTTTTGTGCAAGATTGACTATTGCGGAATTTTCATGAATTTCAGTCTGCAGTGTCCTGATGTAAAGTCCGCTTGGGATGTGTCCATAGTTCCTAACATTTTTTCTCCTTTGATAAGGCAGGAGCAGTGACAGGGCATCTAGTGGTCATGGCAAAGCATGTTTGGGTAAACAGTGTAACTTCCAGGCTAAAAGACTACTCTGCACTGGTTTCAATACAAATTGCCTCAGTTTCAATTCTATTCTCAGGTAAATTCTTCTAATGCAATCAGCGAGTTGGATGAAGAATTTGAAGGTCTGTATTCTATATTGGGTGAGATGAAGGGGAGTATGGCCAACACTATTCAGCAAGAAGAGGCTCGTAAAATTCAGGCTCTGCAGGTAAGTGTACAACTACATCTGTAAAATTTTGGGGCTAAGCAGAAGTAGCTTTAAACTATTTTAAACCTCTTAAAGTGAGATTTTGGTAGTGTGGTGAGAAATGTGGTGAATGTAAGGTAAATGATTTGTTTGATATAACTGCTTTCTCGGGTCCCTTCTTCTAGGGTACTTCGTGGTCTCTAGCATATTCATGTTCTCAACATTGTTAAGCAGAAAGGAAGTGGTATTACCCGTAGAGCTTACAGGTGGAGAGTGTCTGCATAGGAGCAAGACTTAGATATGTTTGCTACCTTCAAACTAATGAACAGCTTCTGAATTGAAATTGGTTTCTTTCTCTCGTTTGGAATATTAGCATTTCCCACCTCCAATTTAATCTTTCTCTCCATGTCTCTGTTGCAAGTCCTTCTGAAGTTCCTAAACAGGTCTGCCCATGCCCAAGGACACTTAGAACTTTTAATGCTTAACAATTAAGTGCTTCTCAATGAACAGCTTACAGGAGAAATTCAGCTATGCTGTGTATCCATTGTTCTACCTTCTCATGAAGAAAAACTGAAGTTAATCTTACAAGAAATTATTCTGAAAGTGAAAGCTGTGTTTATAGTTACTCATCTGGCAGTTTGAATTTTTCTGTTAGTTCTGTTAATACCTGGTAATTTTCTGATAGTTAATCTAGTTTGATCAAGCTCAGATGTGGTTGAACCAAATTCTGAAAGCTCTTCAGTGTGGTACAACTGTATGAAGAACTGCTGCCCCTTATCTCTGTTGAACAGCTGAGCTGCTAGTTAGGAGACGGTTGAAGACAAGTGGAATGTTACAGATCAGTGACACAGTTGTTAAGTGCCCTACTTGTTTTTCAGCTAAAGCTGTGCTCTAACTACAGGGCCAAAGGACATTCTCTTTACTTGATGACAGACCAATCTCCTTTGAGGCACTGCAAGAGTGTTTTCATGAACACTCAATCTACAAACTTGAACTAACAGATGAAAAATGTTGCATGGAATAATCCAAGGCGTTATCTTTGACAGGAACTGAAAACTGTCTTTGTATGAGGAAACCAAGGAACTTCAGTGAGGCCTAAACATGGTGTTTAAAGGAGTGGATTTGCTTAATTTACTGTCCTCTTGAAGTACATGCGCTGTAGTTGGTCTTCTGTAGATGCTCTTGTTGAGAATAAGCTGTAACAAAATATTGGGGCTACGTAATGGTGGAAAAGGGTAAGGACTAATCTCCCCCAGATAACCTTCTAATTTAAGACTGAAAATCAGAAAGTCTTCTTAAACCTTTGCTTTGAAAATACATTGCTTTGTTTTGGGGCAGTGTATTTTATTTAATGATACTGAAGTATTTATTTTTAATTTCAAAATGCAGATGCATTGTGGTAAGATGGTAATGAAGCATCCAGTTACTGTGTCATTTCTGAAAGCTGTTTGAAAATGCCTCTGACATTTGCATCTCTCTTTTGAGGTGCTTACCTGCGATATTTTTGGACTATCATGGTATATCTGAGTTTGTCAGCATTGGATATCCTCCAAAGAGGAGGGCAGATGTATTAGATGAATGACAGCTTGTGTTAATGTCATGCTTTAGAGGTTTTGTGGAAACTGTTCGCGCTGTTGGACTGTTTCCTTGTTGGTATTTTATCCCTTTACAGTGAATCTGACGGGCAGATGTCCAAGGTCAAGTTGCCACACTTGCCAAAACTAGTTACACTTCTGAAGTGCTGGAGACCCTTCCCTTCTTGAAGTTAATGCAACTGTTTCTTGCTTTTGAGACTGTGTCTACTTGGAAGCAATGTGTCTTTTCTGAAGTGTTTTAAAGAAAAACTATTACTTGCAGTTGACTTGTTCTGAGATACTACGTTATGTATCACATGATTATAAAAACAGCTATAGGTTGAATTGTGGTGCAAAAGCTACTGGCAGGTTTGAAATGTGTATCTTGTTTAACCTACAGTATGTTTAGGATCCTGAAGTGTATTCAAACTTAATTTTCTGGGGGGATATAACCAAACCAAGGTTTGCTGTGGGCTGTTTTATATAGTGAGAATTGTAGTTTACTAATGATAGAGTATTATCTAATACTGAAAGAAATTTCTCTTCTGCACCCTTCTTCGTTCACCTTCTACTATCCCCGTTATACAGCAGTATTCAGGATTGTCTTGTAACAATTCTGGAGCTGGTTTGGGATAAAATAATTTCCCTTTTCAAGGCTACTGCTACATTAAACACTATCAGTTCACTGATAAAGTGCAGTTCTGTAAATAGAAATTGTAGAACACACATGTAAGCATTTATTTGCTTCTGAAATCCTGATGTTTGGAAGAGCAGGCCTTAAAATGAAATCTGTCTTTTTCCTTTTGAATGTGTAGCCACTGTACCACACATGTACCGCTGTGTGTTTGTCAAGCACAGTGATGAGTTAACATGATGTGCCAGGGGTAATAGCTTTGATTAGTTATGGTAATAAGTTTTTACAAACACATAGCAAAGTTGCATAGTTCTCATACTGGTAGTTTAAAATGTGAATGCATTAAATTATTCTTACTTTCTGTTTTCACTTCAGGATCAGCTTAGCCAATGTAGTAATGCCCTAGAGAGTTCTGAAGAGCTGCTGGAACTTGCTGCGCAGTCTCTGGACATAAAGGACCCTGTGGAATTCTTAAAGGTAGAAACTTTGAACAGGTGTGCTTAAGGCAGATGTTAGTATTTGTCTGAATTTGAATTAGCCTTTGCATGTACTGGACCCTGAAAACTTACCAGGAAAACTAGGAGTAAGGATAGAGAGGCATATACAGTTAATGCTCTGAGGAAGCCAAGTCAAGGATTATAGTCTTGAATTTTTTTGCACTCTGTAGTAAAATATTTATTATTTAGAGTGAGGGGGGGAGGGAAAGGAGTGCCTTCTCCTGGACAAATGTCAGTGTTAAGCAAACTTGCACTGATACTAGGTAAGTGAACCCAGAAAGTGAGGGTGAAATACATCTCTTCAAAACTGAATCAAGACTTACAAGATGTGTGATGGCCACTCAAAACTGTGGCAAATGTTTTTTGTCAGTTGCCCAGTGCTTTTATACAGTGCTTGCAGGGAGTATTCTAGCTGCAGCCATCTGTGGATGACAAGGTGTTTGCTTTTCAGGACCTTACGCAACCTGTGGATCTTTAATTTGCTATCCTGAGAGATCTTATGAAACTGAATTCAGGGCAGCTCTTTCTCTGTTCCCCAAAACCTCATAATGCATTTTTTTACTGTGTAGTCAGGAGCCTACTTTGGGGCTCTCATTGTGATTCCAAAACAAATAATGTGTACTTTACTACAGCAAGTTTGTAAATAAGGCAACATGTATCATGTTGTATGTATCATGTAACATGTCAGCCATGCTAGATCCAAGACCCAGGTACTTAAGCCTTTCTGCATTTTAATGGGGACAAGGGCATAAATTATTCTAAACCAGCTTTTTGTGCTAGCTCTCTTATTGTGTCAGCAATGTATTTCTATGCAGTCATACTTCCTGAATGTCAGCTTTGTTTTATTTGCCTTTAAGAGCGACAATTCCTAAACTGAGTGTTTTTCTTAGGACTTCAGTTTGACTTGTCCTTTCTGTCTTGTCATAGTTATATGTGAAAAATTAAATTGGCTCTTGAGCAGTATACAGAATGTAGCTTTGAATTTATTGTGGGTTGTTATTTTCAGATTTCTCTAATGCTTTTTCAATCAATTATGGAAAGTAATTTGGCTGTGTACTAGTGGGATGATCTCTTAAATTTGGAGTCTGAGGTTTAAGATACTGAAGCTAATTCACGGAACTCTTAATATCTAGGATTTGAAACTTGTACTATGCTATCTTGCACTTGCCACACCCAAAGGCATAGTTACATTTGTAGATAATCTTGCCGTGGTGACTAGCTGTCTAAAACTGTTGCTCTGCTAATGGGAATACCAAATGTCTCTAAGAGGGTAGCTCCAGCCCTGACTCTTACTGGAACAGGTTTTCTTTGGATCCTCTAGTAAGTCAGTTCAGGAGGAACTAGCAAAAGCCTATATTAAGAATCTTATTTCTTTTTCCTTATGTTAGAATTTTGATATCTTTCTTTGATTGGCTTACCTGGAAGTTGGGAAAAACGTGAATGGCAGCACGCAGGAGAGTTCAGTTGTTAGGTAGGATGTGATATCGTATTGCTGGGCAGCTCATCTGAGGTGGGCTGATACCCCCCTCTTTGTCAGTAGCCTGCAAACAAATGAAATTGAGAAGAGTTAGAGTTCTGGCTACCATGTCTTCCACAAGGTGTAGAAGTTACAAGGAAGGCTTTTGGCTTTAAGTAGGTCTGTTTTGTCTACATCTATTGTATAGAAAATGTCAGTAGTTCCTACAGTAACTTTGAGATAAAACTAATCTACCTCTTAGACTAAATTATTTCTAATGGATTTTTTTCTGCTTTTTTTATTGTATTTTGGGAATATAAAATTAGCTTAGTAGAAGGGGCAACTGATTTTTTTTTTATTACTACTTCTTTGCTATGTATTTAATGAAAAATTTGGAAGTATTCCACTTTTTCTGACACTAAACTGGGAAGCTACCTGGTGTTTCCCTTCTTGCCTTTGGAAGGGAATGTATTTCAGCTGAATGGCAACTAGATCAAGTAGCAATATTAACTCCAAGTATGGATTCAAGAGATCTAACTAATCCATCACTACTTCAACAGTAACACATTGTCTTAAGTTTGCAGTTCCTCTTGGTGAAGGACAGGGATTTTGTCTTTCTGATTGCCAGTTAATATTTTTCTTTAAAATATGCCCTCACCACTTCTGCATCTGCTTCAGTGATAGCTAAATACTGGGAAAAACTTATGTCACTAGTCAAAATGACAGAACATATGGAGTGAGCTATTTAGGAATTATTGTCAGAATAGTATAATATGCTTCAGAGGAAAGTTAAAGCAAGTCCTGTTTTCTTCTTTGTTTGTCAGAGCATGCATCCTATGATGAATAGTGAAACAAGTAAGGCATGGCTATGTGCCACTAGTAAGAACTTCATAGTTTTACAGAAAATACCATTGTAGTTAAATTAATGAATTGGTTGTGTAACTCTTAAAATGTGATGGAGAGTAACTTAACTGATTAAGGGAAAACTGAAGCAACAAAATCACACCCAGAAAGTTGAGCAATTTGGAATTGGTTTGGTGGGGCTCTTGAGATCAGTTTTTTTCTGAGGTGATATGTTGTTGTGGTTTTAATCAATGCTATTAACACACTCTTTGGGAAAAATAATTTTGATGAAAATGTTAAACTCATTTTGATCTTTAAATCTGTGCAATACAGCAGATACTGTTCTCATCTTTCTTGCATGCTACCTTCATTGATACTTGCATGGAAATACTAACGACTTTCTCTCTTCTCCCTGACATGCGTCAAGGCTGCCAGACAGATCAAAGATAGGTACAGTACAAATTCTATTGCTTTTGTGTCTTTGAATTAATCTTATCCTTGAAAATGCATTTATTCTAAGGGTTATAGTCAAATTAAATTCGTTGACTCTTTCCTAAGTGTTTGTTGTGACATCAAAACTTTTGAGAGAGAACTAAACTTCAGTGCTTCTGTAGTGTTTTCCCTTGCTTGACTGTTGACCTCTCACACATTAATAAAGAGAAAGATGTTTTTAATGCGGGAAAGTAGAGCTGGGCAACAGCTATTATTATTCAAGTATATAAATGTATCATTAATACAGTTTATAATCAAAACTTTTGATTTATTGTTAATATCTATGTTTCAAGCTGACTGTCCCTTTAAATTGTGAGAAGATTGTGTTTAAGTACTTACAGACCTTTGATATGTGAAGTCTTGTAGTTGTTGAAATATTTCTGGTGACATCAATCTGACTAATGTCAGTGAAATAGCTATTTCTGGTAGCTTTTTTGTGAACCGTATCTTCAAACCATTGTTTAGGAAGCAAGACTTTACTATTTTGAAATAAATGCTAAGGCCATTTTTCTTCACAACTATGTTCTGAGAGTGTGATCATCTGGCTCAGAAAACTTAATATGGAAGGCACAGTATTTTGAAAGACAGCTCACAGGGCGTTCCTAGCCTGTATTGCTCTTATGAACCATACAGGTTGGCTTTCAATTTACAGGTTTTCAAAGAAGGGTCTGATTGTCTAAATTCCTTGATATTTTTTTGTGTGTGTAAAATGAATAAGAGCTGGATAAATTAATGTTTGCTTTTCCAAGAGTAAAGATACAGTGCCCTAAACAAATCAGAGGGATAGTGTCAGTGATGGGAATCTTAATAGTACTTTTTCCTTCTATAAGTATGCTTTTAACTCTTCTGGTTTCTTGAAATGCTGTGTGATTTAATCTGTTTGAACCAATTGTGGCTGCTCTGTCTAAGCTCTGTGGATTTATGCCTAAACAGAAACTGAAAAGCTGTCTGAAGCAGTGTTCTTGTACTGTTAATCAAAAGGTTATTTTTCCTTAAGATGACACTCTACCAGTATGGCCCAGCAGTGGAATCTGCCAGTTGATACTTTCAGAGTATCAACTCTGTCTTAGGAAACTGACTTCTCTCTTTTACAGTGATACACTCAGTGGCATAATTGACTTGTATCCCCAAACTGGAATGCTTGTCATTCTCAGCATGCTTATTCTTTCTCAACTTAGTATTTCTTTCCCTTTCTTCCCTAGTTGATGTTTTTGTTGTTGTTTTCAACTGTTCTTTAATGTACCTGTAGTTTGCAGACAATCTCTTGCATACCAGCAAGGTACTTAATAGATCACATGAAATGATACACCTTAAGTGTTCTAAAGGTGCCACAGATCTGTGGGTGTAAAATGAATACAACTAACTTTGCAGCTGACTTTTTTTGTGGTGTATATATTACTTTCTGGTGAAGAATCTGTTTGGATTTTTTTTAAAAGGCAGACCTGTGTGCTGTCTGAATCAATGTTATTCAAATTCTGCTGCATGGCCTGATGTCCTCAGAGTACAGAACTGTACAGCTCGTCCTCTTTTTTTTTTTGGTGGTATAGTTGGTGGAGTACAGGAATGTCTCAGGAGTATTCAGAGTAAGGACTGAGCTAAGATTCCAGAAGTGGAAATGGGAGCTATGCTTCAGTGGGTCTTGTAAGACTGATCAGATACTTGCATGTTCCAAAACAATAGGCTGTCTTTCACATAAGCGTTTCTTCATCCTCTGATAAGGGCTCAGAGGTAGATAGGAAGTTAGTATGTTCAGCTTGTTCACTCTATTTATAAATGCTCTCTGAACAATATTTTACATGTGAAAATGCTTGTTGGAGGTAATGAGTGGATCTTGTCAAGCAGAAAAGCCTTTGACCTTTTTAAACTGTTTTAAGTTTCAAATTTCTAAGTATATAAAACATGATCCTTATTCTGTTGCCCTTTAGATTCTTCATACTTCCCAATTTTATGTGAAGTGAATGAGTGTTTTATTTTTCTTATCCAGATTTTTTTTCACTAGTAAAAGAAGTTTTAAGTTCTCTAGCCATTTCTAGTATTTCTTTCCTTAGTAATGTGGCACAACTGGCAGCATGCACCATATTCTCTTTCAGACAGTCACATTACCAAGACTTTTCTGTTTTGCAGTGTGTGTTAAATGGTAAACGGTTATCTGTTAGAAAAATGTTCTGGTTTTTGATCAGTATTTTGGCTAACAGTTTGATATTAACAATACAGTTTATCTGACTGCTGGTTTTGAAAATGGCTATAGGACTTAAACAATGCAAAATATCTTTTGCTAATGTTGCTTTCTTGACTTCAGAGTCACAATGGCTCCAGCGTTCCGCATCTCTCTGAAACCAGAGGTCAGTGATAGTATGACTCATCTGATGGTGGACTTTGCTCTAGAAAGGCGCATGCTCCAGTCTGTCAAGTTTTTGCCAGGTAAAAAAATGCATGAGGTGGGTTTAATTTGTTACTACGTGAATAACTTCCTATATTTAAAACAAACAAACCAAAATCACACATCTTACACCCTAATGAGCAAATTTTTCAAGGTACTTAAGCTCATTTTTATTCATTGGATGTTAAGCTGATTATCTTGAGGGTAAGAGTCTTATTGTGTTACTTATTGTGTTACTTATTGTGTTACTTATTGTGTTACTTATTGTGTTAATTTCTACATAATACAGTATTTCAGACAATAACATAGATCTCAAAGGTGATAATCAGTTCTCCAGACCATGTTTTGTCTTGAATGGTTGATTGTACTTCCTGAAGTAATCTTAAGTTTCTCTAGACTATACCTGCTAGTGACACTCTGAAGTCCTAGTCATCTGCAACAGTGTTATGAATGGGACTGTAAGTTAACATATCACTGACAAGAGTGGTGATATGGTCTGAAATTCAGGAGAGGGATAATGTACCAGGGTGGTGATATTACCGTAATACAAAATGTCTGTTGATACATCTATTTGTTACTATTTGAAAGTTAACTTAGATGCACTGTGTCAGTATATGTTGTTCATGTCTTTTTATTCATATTGCTTTCCTATATAATCCACTCTGCCCTTGACTGATACTAAGAATATATTGACAAGACTACTACTGGCAGGGATGTAAATTGTTTCATCTCTAGGTCACTAATCTAAATCTGTTAAGGACTTGGCAGCATCAGTTTACATTTCTGTACATTTCTTGTATGTTGCAGATACAGTATGTGTTAGCAGTAGTAGTAAATAGTAGTAGTAAATTACCAACATTATTCCTAGGGGTCAGCTAGCAGTGTCTAGTCAGAAATTCACCTTTTAGTCTTAGACTCTGGATGTCAATCATTTCACTGTATTTCAGATAAGGGTACAAGGCAGGTAAGCTGATCACAGTGCACCTGTTTAATGGGAGTGGGAGCTCTAACAGCAAGCATGAACAAAGTCTTGTGCCTAGATGGAGATATTATATTGTAATGCTAAGCTATTAAATTACTCTGACACCAAACACAGATAGCTCAAACTGTTGCAGGCAAAACTGCATGGAGCATTGATAGACCTTCACACATCAGGATATTTTGTAATGTCCTAGTGTGGGAAGTTGAAAAGAGGTTTGGTGTTGTGGTAATGCAGTTATTTGAACACTGCTTGCCAGAATTGCTCTGAAGACTTGGTCACTCCAAATACACGGAAGATCCAAATACATGGAAGATTCTGTTATCTTAAACCATGGCAAAAATAATCGGCAGAGGTAGTTAAACTAACAGCTGTATTTTCTGAAATACTTGTCCTCATCTTAATTCTTATTTTGCCTAAGAAGGGATCTTGCTGATATTCTCAAATTGTTGTTGAATGACTTTGGAATTTGATGGCAAATGCATGTGATTAGCCCTTCAGAATTTGTTGTGGTTTAGCCCTAGCAGGTAGCTAAGAACCACACAGCTATTTTCTCACTTCTCCCTGTCTTGGTGGGATGAGGAAGAGAATCAGAAGTGAGAAAATTTGTGGGTTGTGATGAAGACAGTTTAATAGGTAAAGCAAAAGCTGTGTAAATGAATTAATTTGCGACTTCCCCCTGGCAGGCAGGTGTTCAGCCATCTCTAGGAAAGCTGAGCTCCATCAAGTGTGACTGTTACTTGGGAAGACAAGTGTTGTAACTCTGAACATCCCCTCTTCCTCCTTCCCCCAGATTTTAGTTGATGAGCCTGATGTCATAGAGTATGCAATATTCCTTTGATCAGTTGGAGTCAAATGTCCCCTCACAATTTTTTTATGCACTCCCAGGCTGCTTGCTGATAGGGGGAGTGTAAGAAGCAGAAAAATGGCTTGATGCTGCTCACCATTAACTGAAACCGCTGTGTTACTAAAACCACTTTCATCATAAATCCAAAGGCAAACACCATACAAGCCTCTAAGAAGAAATACAACTCTGTCCCAGACAAAAGTGATACAGACATGAATACTTCCAGTCTCTTCTGTGCTGCTTATTTGTCCTGAAGCATTTTAAACCTGTACCACCAGTTTCGCTCTAATTCCTGCTTGGCTAAACCACAAGGAAAGGGGGGTGGGGGGGCTAGAGAAAAGCTGTATTTCAGTAGTGCTGGATTAAAATAGTTGAACAGATCATGAAAGGAAGGTGTGAGAAGGTGTAAAGTACTGTGTGTAAAGCAATCTAGGCCTTCTGCTTCTAGTGGACCTGCTAAAAGGTGTTTCTAAATGGTAAATGTGTCAGCCATAATAAATGTGATTATCATCAGCCATTGTGGAGAGGAATAATGGCTAATAATCTGTTCAAGAAATAGTTGTTTCAGCTGCAGAAAGGCAACCTGTATGTAAACAGGGCTTGTTCACTGGGACTTAACTATACAGAACACCACAGTTAAGCATTGGAGTGTTAGGAAAAGGAATTATTTTTGACAAGCAAAATCTGCAGGTCTGTCAGTTCCACAGGTGCATCAGTATTGTACTCTTTTCTGTTCCAACTTGATACATTGACTTGCAGGCCACTTTTATATTTATTTCAAGCTTTTGTGAGTGCTAAAACAAAGGAAAAGCTTTTGAAGGTATTTCCTCCAAAAAATGCAAACAATAAGGCATCTTTTTTCTCTTCTTCCAGCAAGTCTTCCTTGAGTGTACTTTGGACACTATGAAGAGTATGTAAATGCCTTCTTTCGAAAAACATTTTCCAGTCACTGAAGTGCTCTTTGATTTTTATGGATATAGAATTCTGTTGTCTATAAATAAAACTTCAGTGATTAATGAATCTTAGGAATTATTTCCCCTTCTTTCAGGTCAAAGGATGAAAAGAACACTAGGTAACTGCTGACTGGCTAGTGGAAACTATCACACTGTTAGTTGTCCATAGTGGTGGCAGAAAGAGGAAGTGATACAGTTTGAGGGCTGCAGCTGTAGCCATCTTCCAAAGATTCAGATTAAAAGTTTGCTTCTTAACGATCTTCCTGTATAGTGTTATTTTAAATGTAGGTTCTTAATGGTAAGTCCACTCTAGCATACTGCTTCCAGAAGGGGTTCAGCTCAACTTACTGATAAAACAAACATCTGAAAAATGTGATGCAAATGCTCATTTTACAGCTAAGGTGTATTTTTATAATCATGCTTTATATGTATTACTGGGCCAAGGACAACTTCTGAACTCTGTAAAACCAAGGAGAACAAATTAATCCATAGTCCCTTCTCTTCTTTAAACTGATCTGTGTATTTGTCATTCTGCAGTCCCTAAAGCTCCTGAGATAGATCTAGCAGCATGTCTGGTTGCTGATAATTGCATAACAGTATCATGGAGAATGCCTGAAGAAGATAGCAGAATTGATCATTTTGTACTGGAGTACAGGAAAACCAACTTTGATGGGCTTCCTCGAGTGAAAGATGAACAGCGTTGGGAACTGATAGACTATATTAAAGCTACTGAATATACGTTATCAGGTAAAGGTTTTTTTGTGCTTCAAACCCCAAAATAATGATATAATTATTTATGCGTGGAAGCTTTGCGAAATACCCAATTTCCTATATGTAATGAAGCTTCCATTGTTTCACATTAGTCTTGGATGCTTTGTACAATAATGGCTCTGCCTTTTTGGTATACTTGAATTTTTACAAAAAATATTGTGTGTTAAGTGAAATTCACACTGATGTTTAAGCTCATTTTTTCAGACTGAGACAAATAGAAGACAGCTACATGGCACAGATCTTACATCTGTCAGTAAAACTGTCAGTAAATTCAGGTTTCTCAACGTTCATTTTTTAGGTTTGAAATTTGATACAAAATACATGAACCTTAGAGTACAAGCTTGCAACAAAGCTGTGGCAGGGGAATACTCTGATCCTGTGACTCTGGAAACCAAAGGTAAAGTCTGAAAGACTCTAACCTTAGATGAAGTGAAAATTCTGCACTTACTGTTCTGCTTTCATATAGGAACTTAATATGTTAAGTCTGCTTGTGTGTGAACACTACTGAAACGTGGGTCCTAAGTGAAAAGTCTAACAATTTCTGTGAAAGTTTAAGAAGCTTATTGTCATGAAGCTGTTCTTTTAGCATTCAGACACTAAAAAAAGGTGACAGTATGAGAGGGCATGGCCTGAAGCTGCTCCAAGGGAAGTTTAGGTTGGATCTTAGGAAGCACTTCCTTGTAGAAAGGGTGATTAGAAACAGGAATGGACTGCCCAGGGAGGTGGTGAAGTTGCTATCCCTGGAGGTCTTTAAGGAAAGACATCATCTAGCTGATGTCATGGTGTTGGGTCATAGGCTGAACTTGATGATCTTGGAGGTCTCTTCCAGCCTCAGTAATTCTGATTTTTATTTTTTTATTTAGTGAGGTAGTGGTGTAATTTTCTCCAACAGAGCTTGAAATTGGTTGTTTGGACCTGTGTATTGATAGTATATGCTGTTATATCCTGTCAACACATAGCAAGAGAAGATGAATGTTGTGACTGAGCATCAATAGTGTTACCAAAACTCCACTGGGACATTAAGAACTCCTAATACTGTTTTGCCTTAGAAAGCAGACACTTCTTTATTGCAGTGCCAGAGGCACAGGGTATGCTTCCACCTACTGTGGCTACTGTACCTGGTACCTGTCCAAGCTTATATCTTCCCCTTACATACATTAGCTTTCCCCGAAAGCTTATACATATTCATTCTAGTTCTGGGAATTAATCCTAAACACATAGTTGTTACTTGTGTGGCCTGATCTCTGAGGGGCTTCCCTGGAGGTCTTTGGTGGTGGTCTCTGGTGGTCTGTAATTGTTGAAGAAGGGTCAGTTAGTGTCCTTTGCATGAACTGTGAGGCTTCCTTCCATATAAGGTTGTATCTTATCCCATCTCCGTGTTTGCAGAATCATTTTTAACTGGCATCTGCTAATCTATGCACTCCTCTGGGCTGCCAGCCACAGTTGATGTCCTTGACTGTGTTCTTATCTGAGGCCCCATACAACATTTGCCTCCTCCAGGATGTGCCAGTCACAGTTGTAGAAGTTGACATCCTTGCTTCCATTCCTGCCTGAGGCTCCTCACTATATTCCTGTCCTGAGCTCTTAGGTCATCTAAAGAGTTGGTGTTGTTGTCTAGTTATTGGCCCTTAGTATGTGGACAGGTAATAATAGAAGGTGCTGAAAAGACTTCTGTGACTTTGTAGCTGTAGATTCTCATCACTGCCAATATTGAAAAAGTAGTCAGTTCCAAATTGCTCAAATTACTAAGTTGTGTTAGAAATCAGTTGGTCTGAGAATGATAGCTTTCTGACATAGTTTTGTAAATAAACTAGAACTAACATTTCTTGGTAGTGGTATTTTGTGAAAGAACACAAATCTTGGAAGTATTATGGTGGAGGTAATGATTACAAGGCTTTAACTATAGTGAAGCCTTTAGCATAAAGGGAAGAATGACTGATATAAACTGGACAATTAAAATATAGATTCTGTTACTTGTGAACATATTCTCTTTTGCTACTTGTGTGAACACTTATTTCACTTTCTTTAATAATCAGCCCCTAGAAACTCCTTGTCCATGTACTAACTTTGTTGTTTTTTAGACTTGGGTACTCTTGAGCTCTAAACTATTAATCTCAAGTATACTTCCTTTCAGAATCAGACTATGATATCTGATGCTATTAGGACGCTTAACAGAATAGTCTGTAAATAAACATCTTCAAGGAAGTTGACATGTTGTATTTAGTTTTGTTTTTTTGTATGAAGGACTTTGCTGCAACAAATACCAAGTCTCTTCTAGTTGTGTGCATCCTCTACTGTTTATCTCTCTGCAGCTAACTTCACTTGAGAGAGTTCTACTGTCTCTGCCTGTATATGCTCACCTGTCAATGTAGTATTCTCAAAGTTTTGCAGTCCTTATTAATCATAAACACCTTGTTGGAGAATCAGTGCTGCAGTGTGGAAAATAAGCATATCTTTCTAAATCATTCATGATTTTAAGAATCTAGGGAGCAGACTGTAACTAGAAGAAAGCAGTAGCTGAAATTAATTGCTCATACTTCAGCATTATAAAGGTGAAAAAGTGTACTTTGATGTCATCTATGCCCTGAAAGCAGCTAGCTGGGCTTTTATTTAAAGGGCTCCCTACCTTGATTACAAGCATGAGGCTAAAACCTGATGTTTCCATTAAGTCACACAGCACTCTGCTGTAGTTTTTACTACCACTTCTATAATTTTCTATGAATAGACGCTGTCGGAGAGAGCAGTATACCAATTTCTCTTTTGTACTTTGTCTCGACCAGCATTTGTGTTCAGTTTGGACAGTACTTCATCTCATCTGAACTTGAAAGTTGAAGATACCTATGTTGAATGGGATCCTACTGGAGGCAAAGGCCAAGAAAAAATAAAAGGGAAGGAAAATAAAAGCGGGTAAGACCTCTGTTTTGTAAATATTTACGTTGTCTGGGTTGCCTCAACTGGCAATTAAGGAAAGAGAGCAGGGGGGAATTAAAGCACTTCAGGACAGTGGAACCCAAAAATAATTTTCATTCAGAAATCTTTCTCTGGAAGGTATTTTTATTTTTATTTCACTTAATGTGTCACACGGATGTGGAGGCTATTTATGAAAGCTATTAAAAATGCATTTTAATCATTACACAGGATATAATTATTTTTAAAATATATATGTTAAGGTATCACTTAAGGTACTGAAATAACTTGTAGATGTGGGGGGTTGACCTTGGCTATCCTCCAGGTGCCGACTATGCTGCTGTATCACTTGTCCTCTTCAGTTGCTCAGTGGAAGAGAAAATATGATGAAATGTTCATAGGTTCAGATGACCCCACAATTACTGTCATGGGCAAAACAGGCTCAAGCTGGGGAAATTTAAATTATTGCCAATCAAAAGTCAGAGTAGGATAATGAGAAATAACAAATCTTAAAATGCCTTTTTTTCCCAGCCCTCCCTTCTTCCCAGGTTCCACTTCACTCCTGACCTCTACTTCCTCACACTGAGCACAGGGGGATGGGGAATGGGGGTTACAATGAGCTCATCATACTTTGTTTTTGTTGCTCCTTCCTCCTTCCACTCTTCCCCTGCTGCAGCATGGGGCCCATCCCATGGGAGACAGTCCTTTGCAAAGTGCTCCAGCATGGGCCATTCCCACGAGCTTCACAGATTGCTCCAGCATGGATCCTTTTCATGGGATGCAGTCCTTCAGGAACACAGTTTCAGTGTGGAACCCACATGGGGCCACAGATTCTGCCATCAAAGCTGTTCCAACATGGGCTTCTCTCTCCATGGACCCACAGGTCCTGCTAGGAGGCTGCTCTGGCATGGGCTGTCCATGGGCTGCAGCTTCCTTAGGGCCCATCCACTTGCTTGTGGGTGGCTATATTCTCAATTATCTCAGTTGCTCTTTTGCAGTGGTTTTTACCTTTTCTTAAACATGTTATCACAGAGGCAATACCACAATCGCTGAGTGGCTCAGTTTGGCCAGCAGTGGGTCTGTCTTGGAGCTGGTTGGCACTGGTGCTGTCTGACATGGGGGCAGCTTCTGACATCCTCTCACAAACACCACCCTTTCAGCTCCCCATTACCAAAACCTTACCATGTAAACACAATAAAATATATAAAGTAAATGTCAGCAAGCAACTGATGTAATTCTATGTTTAGTAAACAAAAACAACAAAAAAAAAACAAAACAAAACAAAAACCAAAAAAAAACCAAACAAAAAACCCAAAACAAAACAGGAAGTAGCTGGTTGCTTTGTCCTTTTGGAAAAGCTACAGTTAAATCAGTACTATAGGTGGTATTTGAATTTCTTTTCTCATATCCCACAAGAAAATTAATAATGGAACTTAAGTCCTGTAAAAGTGGCAGCCCTAAACAAATTTACCAATTATTTTCATTCAGGAAAAGTAGTTGTGTACCTTCAAAAAGTTCTTGGTAGATTCGTGAGAGTTGGACACTTAAGTGTCTTTATCAGAATCAGTGAATAAGTATGGTTAGAAGAACATCACCAGATCAGTCTGCTCTGGCTGAGCACTTGAATATATCCAAGGATGAAGAATGTGTTAACTCGCTGGGCCTCTATTCCAGACCAACTTGATTGTTGGGGGAGGAATACCCTGATTGGAATTTCAGTAGTGCAGTGAGTATGAGGTGCCTTGCAGGTATCAGTGTGCACATCTCTGAGAAAGCCTGTCTCAGTCTTCCTTTTACCTTCTTCCTGTAATGTCACTAAAGACAATTGTCTCATGTTGCTTTGAGGCTGAGCAAGCCCAGTTGTCTTGCTGTGCTCCAGTCCCTTAATTGTGTTGTTGGACCTCCAAGGGACTTGCTCTGGTATGTCAGTATATAATTCTGAGGAACCCAGACCTGGACACAGGACTTCAGGCTGAGTCTGACAAGTGCAAAATTGAACAGTCACTTTCCTTGGCTTCCTAGTTGCTGTCTTGCTGTTGCAGCCTGGGATGTGGTTGGCTGCCTCTGATACAGGGCGCAGTGTGGTGTGTTGTCCGCTGTTGTTGTCTCCCTGTTGTTGACTCCTTCTGTCCACAAGGAGTCCCAACTGCTTTTCTGCAGAATTGCTTTTCCCTTTGTTGTCCCCCAGCCTGTCCTATTGTGTCAGCTTCTCTCATCTGGAGAACAGTATCCGCAGCAGTGAGCCTCGTGTTCAACTGGTTCTGCACACCATTTCCTACCTAAACTCACCTTTTGAGGTTGGGGATACTGTGTGGGAATGGGTCAATCACCTTGCTAAAGCCAAGATGTGAAGAGTGGCCAGTGCTCTTGGCTTGTTCACAGAGCTGGCTAGTTCTTCCTCAAAGACAATTAACTGACTTTCAACATGGCACTTTTGGGTATAAAGAGCACTGCTTGAGATACTTTATGAACAAATACCTTCCTTGTAGGCATATACTGCCAGAAGCATGGTAGAATAAGTTTTAGTGGCATCGTAAAAATGGGGATAATTTACTGTAGCAATAGAACAGTTGTTTAATGACTATTTATTTTTGTCGACAGTGGCCAGAATCCTCTGCTGAAGAGCAATAGAAGGTGATAATATATCTCTTATTCCTAGGATCTAGCACCTAGTTGGAAGTCCATCCTATTTTGCTTGTTGTAATGAGAAATAAATCTAATAGCCTTTATCAGTAATGGCAATTTGAAAAAATATTTTGAAGTTTAATTTGGATTCATAGACCCTATATATAACTCTTGCAGTGACTGGAAAACAGTCTTCCTGGAAGCATGTGTCCTAGTGTGTGGGAGACCTGATGTGCAGTGGTTGGAAAACCATGATGTATTGTACT
>JANHFX010018219.1:0-11084 GCA_027560015.1 Chloroceryle amazona | reverse complement strand
CAGTTTTTAACCCAGCGAAGGGTGCACCTGTCCAAGCCATGGGCTGCCAGCTTTTCCAGGAGGATGCTGTGGGAGACGTGTCAAAGGCTTTGCTGAAGTCAAGGCAGACCACACCCACAGCCTTCCCCTCGTCTACCAGACGGGTCACCCAGCCATAGAACGAAATCAAATTGGTTCGGCAGGACCTTCCCTTCCTAAACCCATGTTGGCTGGGCCTGAGCCCCTGGTTGTCCTGTACATGCCAAGGTGGCACGCAGAATGATCTGCTCCATAACCTCACCAGCCAACGAGGTCAGGCTGACAGGCCTATAGTTTTGAAGTTCACCTCTGGCCAGGGCAATGCAGATGGTGACATCCCCCATAGTGCCACCAAAAAATGGGTCTCCATCTTCCTGCTCCTCCCACACAGACCTGTTTGCCAACAATATTTTGAAGGTGCTGCCCTGGCGCTAGAGACCTCCAAGGCTCTTCCGAGGTCCCCTGTGACCCTTGTATATCCCCAAACAGAGAGTACTCACTCAGCATCCTCCACAGCCACTGGGCACTTGTATTGGGCAGTGTTGAAGAGGCAGATGTCCGCATACTGGCGCACTGGGGTGAAAGGTGGAGAGGCAGGGGGTCAGGGAGGGCCACCATCGGGACAGGGATGGTGGCCAGTGTGGGACAAAGCCATGGTCCTTACCTGAGATTTTGATCTTCTTCACTGTCTTGTTGGTGTTGTTGGTGACATGAACATTGACACTGATTGGCTCTCCATGGTAGTAGATCTGTAGGAAGCAAAGGGGATGGGGGGTGGGGGGCAGTGAGGTCTTCACCCTCCCCAGTATCATGTCACCACTCCAGTCCTCACCCACCTCCTTGTCCAAGGATGCCTCGAGGTGCAGTGGTTTGTCCGACATGAGGAACTGCCGGGTGGTCTCTGCCATTGGCTGGGGGCCAGGTCTCTCTGGTGCATATTGGACCTTCCGGATCACCAAGCGCACAGAGTTCCTGGGGGGAGATGGCAAGAGGGGAACCTGGGTGTCCAGCTGCCCACAGGCAGCTCTACCATGGCCCATTTGGAGGTCAAATCCCTCTTTCCTTCTGCTCCACTGGGTCAGAAGGATCCTTGCTTCCAGCATAGTGGTGAATGTCTCCATCCCATCCCCAAGATCATCTGTGACCCATCCCTACTCTGGAAAGCATCTTCAGCCCAGCTTCATTGTGGGGAACACCTCCTGGAGAGCATCTCCAGCCAAATCCAAGCCTGGAGAATGTCTCTGTCCCTGCCCCAGGGAACATCTCCATCCCTGCCCTAGTATGGGAGACATCTCCATCCCAGCTCTACACTAAAAGACATCCCCATCCCGGGGGACACCTCTGAACCAGTCTAGACGATGTCTCCATCCCAGCATCAGCCTAGAGGACATCTCTGTACCAGTCCCATTGTAGACAACATCTCCACTCCACAGCCCGCCTGAAGAACACCTTCATCCCAACTCCAGGCCCAGCACAGACATTTCTGTCCCTGATCCAGCCTGGAGTTCATCTCCATCCCATCCACATCCTGGAAGACACCTCCATCCCATCACCATTCCAGAGGACACTTCCACACATCCCTAACTTTGATGACATATCTGTCCATATCTCATCCTGGCCGACATCTCTGTCCAGCCCCCATCCTGGAAGATACCTCCATCCCATCCCCATCTCACCCACTGTAGGTGGCAAACTGGGATGCCTTTGTCTGATGACAGGTCACAGCCTCTGCCAGCACCCCAAGAATGCTGCTCCCACCCAGGCTAGACAGATCCTC
Source organism: Chloroceryle amazona (assembly GCA_027560015.1). NCBI lineage: Eukaryota > Metazoa > Chordata > Aves > Coraciiformes > Cerylidae > Chloroceryle > Chloroceryle amazona. The sequence continues at coordinate 9,289 of JANHFX010018219.1, read as the reverse complement.
TTTGCTCACCTCTTGTGGATTTTCTCCTCCAGGTTCTCCGCACAGAAAGCTTTGACCTCATAGTCCACACCGCAGGCCTGGAGACCAGGAGGGGGCAGAGAAGGAGGCAGAGAAACGCCTTTGCACCCCTCAAGAGGTGACCCCAACCAACAGCTAGTCACCTCTGCCTGGTGGCACAAGGATGGGTGGACCTTACCTTCCCCGTGTCCTCTGGGCCTGGCTGCAGCGTGACGGAGCAGGGCAGGTTGGGGGGGATCTGAGGGGGAAAAGGGGGGTTTAGGAGCAGGGCTGGGACCCCCCATCTTGCTCTGAATCCATCCTGGGAAGCAGCTCAGCTCCTCCAAACACAAACTCCAAAGAATTAAAAAAAAATAATCCATTATTTTGTTGGGGTTTTTTTGGTTGTTAATCTGGGGGATTTGGAGGAATTAAGGTTGTTTCGCAGGAGCTCAGGGCCCTTTGTGAGCCCGCGCAGCTCCAGCCTGGAAAATGCCACCAAAATTCTGGGAAATGTCACCGAGTCCCTGGGAAATGTCACCAACTCCCTGGAAAATGCCACCAGGTCTCTGGAAAATGCCACTGGGTTCCCCCTAGCTCCAGTGTGGGGGGGAAGCTGCCGTCACCAAAGCTGCACTGGGAAAATAAGAGGTGCGGGAGCACGAAATGGGGGTCAAATCCACCCACCCAGTTCCTTGGGGGAGCACCCCAGGTTGATGTCACTGCCCAGGACATGGATCCCATGCCTCAGTTTCCCCACTGATGTCTGCTTTTTGCTCTTGAGTTTCAAGATCCACTAATTAAAGCTGCATCTTCATCACGGGTGGTGGCATCTCACCCTCCAATATGACTTGACAGGGCAAGGGGGGACCTTGATGTCCCTGGGGTGAGAGTTATCATCCCCTCCAGCAGCAAGGGAAGAGCACCTAGGAGCAACATCACCTGCTGCCACCCTACCTCAAAGGTGAAGGGGTAGGCATGCTCGCCCAGCTTCTTGATTAGCCGCTCCTGCAGCCGCGTCAGGGGCTTCTTCTCCTCAGGGAGTGGGGGAAAGGCCTGGGCATTGGCCACAAAGAGGTCCTTGCGGAAGGTGAGGCCCAGCACATCCAGGTCCTCGCGGCCATAGCGGAATGCGCAGGTCAACGTCACAAAGACTGGGGAGGGTGATAAGGAGTGGAGGTTGGTGGTAGGGTGGTATCATGGTGTGTTGTCATCATGCCATGATCTGCCATGTCACAGCATGGTGACATCTTGGGGATTGAACCAGATGACCCTTAAAGATCCCTTCCAACCCAAACCATTCCATGATTCTATGATCACAGTATGGTGACATCATGTCACAGAGGCATCACAGCATGGTGACACAACAGCATGGAGGTTTCGTGGCTCGTCCTGGTCCCATGAGCACCAGGAAGTGGTGGTGGGTCCCAGAAGGTGCCATGGTAGGGAGATGGCGACGCAGCCCAGAGACCAGACAGGTGCACCCTGGGGTGCCCACCACAGGACTCATATGCCCCAAGGGCTGGAAAACACCATCCAAGGATCCAGAGGGGCCAACGCTAGAGCAGGACCATACAGGGACACGGGCTTGTCTCCTGTGGTGTTTTGACCTCAATGGCCCCAGGCACAAGGGATCCCACAAGGAGTCATTACCTTTTCTCTCCTTCAGGTACTCGGGATCCACCAGCACAACTCCATCTGCAAGGGAACACCACTGGATTAGGGGACACCCCAGCGGAACATCTCCTGGGAGCTCCCTGCTCCCTGAAACCTCTCCTTCCCACCCACGGAGGCTCAAGCAAGCCAAGCCCCACCTGGTACATCCCCCCATCCAAACTGAGGTGTCCCTCAGCCATGCCCCACGTACCTACAGGGTCCACCACGTCGATGTGATCCACAAAATCCCTCTTCCCCAGGTAGACAGTGAGCTGCACAGGGAGGAACAGGGGGTCAGGGGTGCCACCAGAGCTCTGGGGAGCTTGTTCTGCAGTACCCCCTGTCTGGTCACCACTTGCTGGAGTCCATCACCCCCATGGGTCCCCAAGGGTCACTCCATCCCTGCAGCACTCAAAAGCCAGTGGCACCCCCAGCCCCAGGAAAAGCCTGAAACCGCCCCAGGCAAAGCCTGAAACCCCTCCAGATGTCTCCAGACTTGGTGGCACCTGAAGGTACTTGGTATCTGGGAACATTTTGGTCAAGGACTAGTCTCAGCTGGCACCCCACGGTCTTGTCCCCATAGGTCTTGCTGGTGGGGTAGGGCTGAGGTACCCCCTGTCCTTGGACAAGCTCCCCCTCCAACCCCACCACGCCTCAGTTTCCCTTCCTGCTGGCATGGCAGGACAGAGACATCTTTGGGATCTTGGTCTGTGCCCATCCCACCTCACCACCCCCCCCCAGTTCCACTCTCAGGATTCTGGGAGGGGGTCACCCCAGGAAGCACCAGCTCCACACCCACCATTTCCCCCAGGTAGCCCCTCCACTTACCTTCCCATTGGGACTGGCCTTCTTAAACACCCTGAAACACAGAAAAGAGGGGTGGTGGGTTAGTGGCTGAGGCAGGTTGAGGGATTCTGCCCTGGCAGAGGCAGGAGGTGTGGACTGGAAGGGGGTGGGGGGTGTTCCAGGGGCTGTGCAGCTGCTGCTGGGCCAAGGCCTGTGTGAGGTGCCACGTAAAGGTCCTGCCATGCAAAGAGCACTGTGAGAAGCTGGGCAAAGGCAAGGTGCTACACAAGGAGCCATGCAAGGTGCTGCACGAGGAGCAGGGCAAAGGCAGGAAGGGTCCCTGGTGGGAAGAGGCACCCTCTGACACAGCCCTGTTGGGTGCCAGGAGCTGGCCAACCCTCAGCACCCTGATGAAGGGGCAGGCACAGGAGCCACCAGCATGCAGCTCCAGAGAACGGAGGCATCTGTGCACAGGGAAGGCTCCCAGATACCACCAAGATAGTGGCAACCCCCAGGTGCCTTCAAGTGCCTTTCTCTCCCATGAGGGCTTTAATTTGGTTCTAATCACCTGGAAGTAAATGAGAAATAAGGAGCACTCAGATGGATCCCAAAGTCACCCGAGAAAGCAGGATGCTCCTGTCTAAGGAGTTTTTCCATCCCCAGGACTTCAGGGGAAGGATGTAGGTCCAGTGTTGCCACCACAACATTGAAACCTGGATCAACTGGGATGTGCTGGCTACAGGCAGGGAGTGGGCAGGGCTGGTTCAGAGCCTGCCCTGGCAGGAAGCCACCCATAATGGGTTCTCTTCGGATAATCCCTCCTCGCCTTTAAATTCCATTAAAACCATCCGGGAAGATTAGCGCCGGCAGGTTCAGGCTGGGAAAAACCCAATTCCCGGGGCAGCTGCTTGGCTCTGCCGAAACACCAGTGGCTCTTCCAGGTGCTGCCAAGAGGGACCCTCGTGCCGCTGCCCGCCCCATGATGAGCACATGCCAGGGAGGGTCCTTTCACGGCCAAGCACTGGTGGCTCAGTCCCCACGCTGGAGACAGCCTTGGTAGGAGCATCCATGGATGTGCCAGTGTCCCTTGTCCCTGTGCCCATATGCCAGGGTGACCCTCAAACCCATTCCTGCATGTCAAGGGCACCCTCAACCTGTGCCCATGCGCTGAGGTGACCCTCAGCCATGCCCTGTGCCAGAATGACCCTCTGCTGTGTCCACATACCAGTCTGAGCCTCACCCCGGCACCCATGTGCCAGGGTGATCCTCCAACCCATGCCTGCATATCAGGGTTACACTCACCCCCAAGCCTACGTGCCAGGGTGACCCTCAGCTGCATCCACCTGCCAGTCTGACACTCAGCCCCATGCCCACATGTCACCATGACTCTCAAACCGCTGTGTCCATGTGCCAGGGTGATGCTCAGCCATGCCCACATGCCAGTGGGACCCTCAGCCCCATGGCCACATGCCACAATGACTTTCATCCCCATGCCTGCATGTCAGGGTGACCCTCACCCCTGTGCCCCTATATTGGCCCACACAGGAGGGACAGCAGTGCCAGGAGTGCTTCCAACTGCCAGCAAGCCCCAGCACCAGTCTCACTGGCCCAGCACTGCCCTAGGCTACCAGGGCCATCCATCCCCCTGCTCCCCTCACACCACCACTCTTATTCACTCCATGAGCTCCAGGAAATAACAGAAGCCAGTGATAAATCCTCTGCCAGGTGCAGAAACACCCGGTGCAACCCAGAGGTTTTCCCAAAGCCACCAATAACAATGTTCCCATCCCACTGGCCCTTCCCAGGTGGCCTTTCCTCAGGGATGAGTTTTTCCAGCAGAGATGGGAGATTTTTTTTTCCACAGGTGGGATGCTCAGTGTGAGGAAAGCTGGAGTTACAGGAACGCAGCTGCAATTAAATATGGGGGGGGGTGGGGGAAGGAAATAAAGAGCCTGGGCTCATCAGGGAAGGGCGGCAGCACTGTTACTCAGCATTTCCTCTGCCCCACAACAAATTAATTAATTAGTTCATCAGAGTACCCAGTCTCAAGAGGTGGGGATGGAGGGGGCAACGCCATCCTCCCGAGAGCAAAAACAGGGGGATTTTTACGGGTAATTAATCAAGAGTTACATAGAAGTAGGGTGAGGAGCATCCTCTGTCAGCCTGTCCTGTCAGCCACCTCCCCTATCACCCCATATCCTGCCCCGACCCTGGGGACCAGCACCCAGGGGAGACCCCAACAAGAGCTGGCACCAGGGGGTTTTGGTGCACCAGTTCCTGACCCTGAGCCGTGACGGGAAGCACAGGGCAACACAGCCAAAGGAAGCTGTGCCAGGACCCCTCCACCCCAGGGATGTTGGAAGGGGGAGGAAGAGCGGTGATGCCTCCTGCCCAGCCCTCATTACACAAACAAAGCCACTAATGAACCTGGGCCAAGGCGAGATCGATGGCGGGTGCTGGAGCAGGAAACAATTACCACTCCTCACTGGCACCCACTTCATGGTGGCCCCACGCCAGGGTAGGAGGTCCATACAGCCCCACAATGTGGTTGCAGGATCCCCTGGCGGGGGGTGGCTATGCTTTGGGTACAGGAGACCCATAGAGCCCAAGACCTGCATGGCCCCATGGGGTGGGTACAGGATCCTCATAAAACCCTGTGCTGTGGGTGCAGGAGCCTGAGGTGGCCCCACGCTATGGGTGCAGGAGTCCCACATGGTCCCATCTTATGGGTGCAGGAGCCCCACAGAGCCCGAGACCTTTGTGGGCCCACGCTATGGGTACAGGAGCCCCACACAGCCCCATGCTATGAGTGCAGGAGTCCTGCATGGCCCCATACCATGGGTGCAAGAGCCTGGGGTGGGCCCCATGCCATGGGTGCAAGAGCTCTCTACAGCCTCACCTCATGGGGGCAGGAACTCCACAGCGCCCAAGACCTTCAGGGGCCCATGGTGTGGGTGAAAGAGCCCTGCACAGCCCCACATTGTGGGTGCGGGAACCTGAGATGGCCTCATGCTATGGGTGCAGTAGTCCTGCACAGACACATATGACGGGTGTAGAAGCACCATGGAGCCCAAGACCTTCATGGGTCAATGCTATGGGTGCAGGAGGCCCACAGAGCCCCACACCATGCGTGCAGCAGCCCTGTATGTCCCCATGCCATGGGTGTAAGAGCCCAGGGTGGCCTCCTGCTATGGGTGCAGGAGCTGGGTGTGATCTCAAGCTATGTGTGCACCAATCCTGCTCAGCCCCACAGGTGCAGGAACTGGGGCTGCTCCACAGAAAGACCTCCACCAGTGCACATCCCAATGGCCAAAGCTCTTCCCAAAAGCACCCACAGGAGTGGGGAAAAGGGACACGCAGGGACATGGTGGCTTCTCAAACTTCAGCAGCTGCTCAGCTCCAGGAAGGGGAGACACTCACACAGTTCTGAAGGGAGGGAGGGAAGGAGGAAGCTAAGAGCCTTCCCTCCCCCACCAGCCCTTCCTGGTGTCGAAACACTGGAGACACAAAGCAGGAAGCCACCACCACCACTGCCCATCGGTGACTTCCAGCCCCAGGGGGGGCCCACATCACAGGCTAGTAGCCCAGGTGGCCCCCAATCCCCTTGGCAAAGCCAGACCCTTGCTCCCCTGCCCACCCTGCCATCAATCCAGTACCTTAATGAGCTCGTTACCCACAAATCCAGGCCTAATGATCACTTCATTTGGTGGCCAATAATTGAGTGGGGTCCTTTTGCTCTATGGTGGGATGGTTTATGAGGATTTAATTCCCTTGGGCACCGGAACAGGGCCCAGTGACAACGCCACCAATTGCCTTTGAACTTGGGGTGGAGGAGCTGGGGGTGGGGGCGTGTTTCTTCCACCGTCTCTCACGTTAATGGGGCCAGCGGGCAGCTCTAATTAGCCTGAGCCACGTTAGAAGGGACCTCCAGGGATAATGGAGCTGCCAGCAACCACATCCCACGCTCTGGCGGAACCTCACAGCGGTGGCGGCGGCCGGTGGCTCTGTGCCAGCCGTGCCATGCCGGGATGAGCCCGGAACACCGCACTGGCCGATCCCAGAGCAAAAACATCCCAAGCCTTCATCCCACATCCCCTGCCAGGCTCGGGGTGGCAGTGGCATCCCCCAGGCTGGGTCGGCAGCTTTGCCGGCTGTTCTTGGCAAGGAAACGCCTTGGCTGTGGGATCCGGGATGTGCCTGGATCCTGCTGTTATTACCAAGAGTTTGTTCTCTAAACAACAGCCAGGAAGCAGGAGTCTCCCCTCCCGGGCCACCTTCCAGGGGCTCCTTCTCTTCCCAACGGAGATCCCTGCCCCACTCCCGGATGCTACAGCTTCATCCTAGGGGAATGCCAGGACTGCAGAGCACCCCGAGGGCACAACTTGGATGTTGTAGAGGGGCAGGATGGGACCATGGGGCTAAGGGAATGGTGCAGAGGATTGCCACAGGCTACTGGCTGAGCTTCCTGCTGGCCCACGGAGGCCAGCAGGTGCCCATGGAGCTATGGCCTCCCCAGATGGGTGCTGGGTGAGAAGAGCTTTTGGGGTGATGCATGGGTTTTTTTTGGAGAACCTACAAATAATTTAGGTGATGTGTTCAGAGGCAGCTGGGGCTGGCCCAGGCCCCGGCAACGCCAGCAGCCACAAACTCGCCTGTTTCCTCTGCTGAGCAGCTTTCCCCAGCTCTTCTCACCATGTGGTCTTTGAAGAGGGCTCAGCAGGAGGTTGGGAATGATGCAGAGATGGAGCCCCCACCTCAGCACCCCACCAAACCCAAGGGGATGGCTCCTACACCGTGGATGTGCTCCTCACCCCGCCTGGAGCACGCAGGGCCATGCCAGGAGCAGCATGACCCCAAAACCCATGGCACCAAGGCCACGTGGTGGCAGAGGTGGTGCAGTGACCCCCAAGAAAAGCAGAGGTTGCCCCACACTGGAAGAAATTAGTAAAAATTATGCTTTTGGAGCATCCAATAGGAAATCAGCTCCTGCACCCTTGATACCCCTCTCTGTCAGCTTCAGAATGAATCCAAGAGGGCTTAGGGTCAAAGCCAAAAGGAAGATGGAGTGGGGGGAGATTAATCAGCCTAATTCCTCCCTCCCCAGCTCCTGCCATACGGGCTGCGTGGGCAGGGAGAAGATCAAGCTCACGTCTCTCCTGCCTGCCCGCGGCCGCTCCCCCAGGCACCTGATAATCTCCGGGGGCTGAACCGGTTACAATCCCAGGGATTACACCCAGCATGGTGTGGGAGGACCCCAATGGGTGCTCCAGCTCCTGAAAAAGTGGGGCTCCCCTCCAGCCTCCTTGATTCTGGGGTCTGCTCATCTGCTCCAGGGGCACGACGCACAGGTTCTGGAGCTTTAGGGATGTTGAGCCTGCATTCCCCCTGATGCAGATGCTGAAGGCCACGGATGGAGCAGCAGTACTTGGGCAGCACATGTGGCAATGATGCCCCCCCCCCAGTGCTGGGGGGTCATTAAGAGTTCCCAGATCTCACCCTGCCACCCCAAAAATGCTGCAGTGTTTCTGGAAGATTCTGCCCAAGCAGGGCCAGACCCCACCTCATCCTTCCCTCCTGCCACGGGGTAGCATTGGCTGCACCAAAGACCCCTGGTCTTGCTGCCCAGGTGATGGGGAAAGGGGGGGGGAGGGGGCGGGCTGAGGGGATGTCAACACCACCCCTCCACCACCACCTGCCCACTGGTGTTGGGGGGTGAGCAGGAGTGTCCTAAATTACCTGGTCCTAAATAATTACTGATGATGACAGAGAGCTGTCAGAAAGGGGAGGGGGGGTGATGGGTGGCACAGGGGTCCCTGAAAGATGGCAGCCATGGCAGCAGCTCCCATGGGACCAAGACGTCAGATGCTGTCATGGTCCCTGAGCTTCCAGGCCTGGCACATACTCCCTGACACCCCCAGATGCTGGGTGGGGAGACTGAAGGCTGGCTCCTGGGAGTCAAACCACTCCGAATAACAGCAGGGACACACCAGGTCCTGGCTTCCGGGGGTCACACCCTGCAAATGCTGGGGCAGGGGGAACCAGGTTCTGTCTCTTAGGAGTCACTGTCCCCATATAACAGGTTGGGGATGGCACCAGGGTCTAGCTCCTGAGGGTTACAGCCCCCAAATGCCAGGATGGGGATGACCAGAGCTCAGCTCCTGGTGGTCACACCCCTCAAATGCTAAGGGAACACAACAGCTCCTGGCTCTTGGGGGTCACACCCCCCAAATGCCAGTGGGAGGACCCAGAGCCTGGCTCCTGGTGGTCACAGCCTGCAAATGCCAGGGGGGACATGACCAGAGTCCAGCTCCTGGCTGTCCCCCACACACAAATGCCAGAAGGCAGCCAGGGCCTGGCTCCTGGGGGTTGCTTCAGACTCCCACCTGGATCACGAGTGGGAAGAACCGAGGTAACCCCCCCCTCAAAAAAAAAACAAAAACAAACCACCAACCGTCCAGGCATCAAATCAGAGCAACAACGCCGGGGACCCCCCCACGGCAGGGCTGGGCTGCAGGCACGGCTGCAGGCAGCAGGGCAGGCAGAGGGGTGGAACCGCTCCCCACCCATTCGCGTTCCTACGTCCCCCCTGGACCCCTCCTCAAACCCAGCAGACCTTGGCTGGAATGCACCCCACCAGCGAGGGGACTGCGGGGGAAGGGTGGACCGAGGGGACCCGGGGCGCGGCGGGGGCTGGGTGCAGGCAGCCGGGGAGCAGCAGACAGCACGGCAGGCAGCGCTGACACGGGCAGCGGAGGCGTTCCGGGATCGCCCCCTTCCCTCGCCATCCTCGGGGTGTTCCCCCCACCTTCGGCCCCCCTCACCGGGTGCCTTTGTCTCCCATGGCCCCCGC
>JANHFX010018218.1:0-25193 GCA_027560015.1 Chloroceryle amazona | reverse complement strand
AGTGATGCTAAAAACTTTGACTGGTTCAAGGAGAGGCAGGAAAATTTAATGGAAAAGAAATCCTTTAGTTACCAAACCCACAGGTGGATTCAAAGTCCCTAAGCTGAAAATTATTAACATCTGGGAAGAGTTACTGAAAACTGTTGGATGTGCTTGTACTACTCTTCCTTTCCTGCAAACATCCATTTTCAGCCACTTCCAAAGAGACTAGGTAGGGCTGACTCAGCACAAGCAAGGAAGTGGCCTAGTGTCTAAGCCTTCATTCCTTACCACCACCCCCAGCATCCCCCAGACCTCTTTTATGAAGAACACTTCAGTTTGGAGCCCTCCAGCTCTATCAGCCAAGTGTGCAACTCCCAGCTGAGCAACATAAACAATTAAAAGGAAATGTTGGTCTCAGGAAAACAGAAATTTATCCAGCAAATTATCATTTTCTTAATGCTATTTATGCTGCTGCTTTCTCAATCCCAGTTTTCTGATCAGCTTTAAAAAGCATGAATAAGTATTTAAAAAAGACAAATTCTTTCATAGGCAAAAATAATGTATTTGCAGCTTCCTAAAATTTATTTGTTGCCTAATGGCACAAAGTACTGTTAATGCTTAGCATTACCATTTATTAATTTGCTTTTCTTTCAAGTTTGGCCTCACTTTATTAGATCCATAGTATCCTTAGAGAACAGCTAGAACCTTCCGTATTTCCTCTCTCCTCTGTGCTGTTAATCATTCTTCCAACATTAGCAATCATTTTCACATTTAATTAGTGCTTTATTCTCCAGATACTGGACCATATCTTGACCTTTAAAAGATAATACCAGCCACTTACCCTTGACAACGCTGACTGCTGTTCAGATTTACTTTTTGTCTACAGTTCAGTGGCCAGCCTGTGATACCTTTAGGGGAATTTTAGCCCAAGCTGACTTGTTTTGGTAATTCCCTCGAGGTATTATGTGGCAGAGCATCAAATGCCTTTGTAAAGGCTTTCTGCTGTTCTGTACTCTACAAATCTTCTGGCTTCATCTTAAGAAGGGGAGGGATAAGCGCTCTCATTTGTCTGGCTTAGCTTACTGTAGTACACCTGTGTCATATCTGGGTTTCATTATACTATTCACCTCCTTATTAATATTTTTTTCCCTTCTGCTTTAATATTTATAGTATTTATTTCAATTTGGAGCCATGCCCATAAGACAGTAGTTTCCATAGTTACTCTCGATTCAGTTTTTAAGACTTGTGGCATGCTGACACTTTATTAGTCTCCCGATACTTCCCCAATTCTCTGTAGCTTTTTTAGCAACTAGTTGTTCCATCAGTTCTATAAATACCCAAAGGGACACCTCAGATTCATTAGCTGAAGTGATGATATTTTGTTATGTATTTCTTAGTTACTTTTTCCCAGCAGTTCACAATTACAGCAATGGTTTCTGAACCAAGCCATTATTCAAAGTTTAATCCCCTTCCTAATAAATGTCATGGCAAAAGTCCAATTAGTTTTAGTGGGAATAAGAACTGGTCCAAAAATTATTTCCTTATTACAAATTAATTACAGTTAACGTTTTCTTGGTCAAGTCACTTTGTGTTATTGTGCCTTCAGGACATACAACACAGTCTCTTCATACCATCTTTTAACTTCTTGGCAACAGTTTCAGTGTATCCTCATGCTGTCTGTGCTTTTCTCATGGGCACTAAACTTGGAATATAAAAGCCTATTTTGGTGGCCCTCCAGTTTTCTGTTTCCAGTGCAGTTCATATTTTACTTTTACTTCCCTAAGTAGCCCTCAGTGACCCATTCTCTCTTCAGCATTTCCCATTTTCATTGCAACAAGACACATTTCTGATGGCTTTCCATTACAGTATCTTCCCCTTTCCACAAATGCTTCTCTTAAATTCTCTCAACTGATCCTGAGAATTCGATGTTCCTTATAATACTACATCCTTTCAATGGATGGCGTCAAAATTCTTCAAAGATGGCCAAGAAGGAGGCACCGTTCAGTATAAAGAAAGTCTAAGGGACTAGTTCCCCAACACCATCTACCAGTCTTGTTTTCTTATAACTATAGAACTTTTTTTGTGTAAACATGGAAGGTGGCTGTTCTAGATTAATGTTGCTACCTGCCAGCTATCCTATCAGGATCTTCTACCACTGAGGTGACCTGTCAAGAAAGAAAGATACCATTGTCTAATCCTCACTGCTACCATGAACACAGCTCATTAAGTGCTAAGGGAACAGAAGGAAAATGATGTTAAATGAATGAGAGGAGGAACACCTAGACATTCCCTCTCCTTGGCTCAGAGCTTGGATGTGTAGTGAAACTAGTCTTAAATTTCACTCACTTGACTCCTAGTCACTTGTTACAAGCTCTTTTACTGTCTTTCAGATCTATGATTACTTAAGTATGTGATCCACAATGAATATTTCACAAGGAAATACATTAGACACAGCAATCAGAGCTGTGGTTTACATGGTTGGGCTGTGGCAGGAATGTATGCCCACTTAGCACCCGTATACAGGCAGAGAGAGTAGGCTAAGACAATAAAGTGTTAATTTATAGCACTATTTTGTTAATAACATCTACAAGCATTTTAATTAAATTGTATTCTGCTCTGAACGATGTTCGATTGCCATTCCTTGTGTTCTGAATATATGGCAGCCCTGCAGTATGTTATTTATTGATATTATAGCAATCCTTGCAGTTTTCCAGTTGCTGTACATACACAGTGCCCCAGGTACTTAAAGTCAGGGGAAGAATTGTGGCATTCTGGGAGCCTACGGTGGCATTCTACGATTGAAAATCATAGGAATGACTCCAAAATCTGTTAGTGACTAATTCACTGCTCCTCCTTCTTAAACCAGGCTGCACAGGAGGATGCTTACCAAGACCACCTTCAGCCCAAGGAGCATATTTGCCTTAGGATCTTTCCAGCCAGTGGGAAAATCCTCAGCAGAGTGTCTCAGTGGGAGCTCTTTGTAGGTGCCCGAAGTTGTCACAGAGGAAATGCTTTCTCTTGATTCTACAGGAAGCTTGGGGAGAAAAGCATCCTCAGGCTAAATCTAGCCTTTGTGAATGCCCCCTAAATTATTCTTGTATGTGTTTGCATCTCTGATAATCTGCAAGATATTGTTGGAATGAGAAATGAGAATAGCAAACAAATAGGGCAAAGCTCTCTCCCCTAGGCTAAGACTAGCCTGTTACCTCTTGTCCAAAGTTCAGGGGGCTTAATCTACACATGCTCACAGGGACTGTGCTGTCTGCAAAGCAGAACAAGTAGTCATTTATCCAGACACAGCTGTTGCCTCATGACAGAGGTCTGACAGTGTCTCCTATGTGATGGAACACGGGTCTGTTTTCAGACTTGTCTGATCGCTGCTTATCTGTGACCTGCTGAACTCACATCAAAAGCCAGTCATCTGTAAATTCTTTTTCTATATTTTTCTCTTTTCTCTTCTATGCTAACTGCTAACTTGATATCTTACAGGAGGTTTGGTTTTTTTTTTACCAAACTTAGTAGAGCTATTTTTTTTCCTTGTAATACCAGTACTTTCCTTCTTCATTCTTCCTGTTCTTACTTTTCTCCATTTTTAGTCTAACCTCATCTAGTCCCATCTATCTCAATGCCAGCTCCTGATTAATAGATCTCCACATAAACTGAATTTAGCCACTGACAGTCCTTTTTTAGGTTTGACCACATGACATCTACCCAGTCTTTTCTGGGTCAGGAAGGGGAAGTGGGGCAGACCATAGCAAAAAAAGCAAAATATTGCTTTTTGTTAGGTGGTTGTAATTTTGTGAAATTAAATTTTCTGATGTTTCATCCTCAGTATAACTATTTACAGTAGCTGCTGCTAGACAAGAAAGCTGTCTATGGATTTTATCAGTCATAATATATTCCTTGTCATGTTGTGGAAATATGAATAAGTGACAGAAAAGTTTTAGGACAGCAGAGCAACAAAAGTAATGGTGTTAAGGTGGAGCTACACAGGGTTTTGTCTTTAAAATGCCAGCAATCTAGATTAGTCCTACTATTTTGTGTACACAATAGCTACATTGCTACAGTTTATTTCCATAATTTTTTACAATAGCCACTATCATTTTAACCATATTATAGCTGTAGCTCCATCAAATTAATTTAGAGGTTACATCAGCCTAATTATATAGACATCTACGTGCTATAGATAATGGTATTCAAAAACTGAACACAAAACCCACTTAATTTCTCTGCGTCACTAAACAGCTCCTGCCAGGAATGAATTAGCCCTGGTATTAAGATGTACTGAAACCTGTGCTTGTTTTTGGAGCAGAGCCAAACGTTCATTTATAGTAAAAATAGAAACTTATTACTACCTGCTAGTAGTTTACTCGAGAAACTTATTACTACACGTGTGTTTACATTCATAAAATGTATTCAAGCAAAGTTATTCAGGAAAGGCAGATATGGCACAGAGTGACCCTAAGGAGATGGAAAACTGAAATTCTTTAGCACTGAGGACTATTCAAATTTGCCTAATAGCGCAACAGAAATGAGTGCCACTGGAACTAAATTATATCCAAATCCCCCGTGCTATGCAGAGAGGTTGAGGCCTGAGTGAAAATGCTCCATGACCACTTTCTTATAGTCTACCCTGTGGTTTTCTTCTTCCTTGAAGTTGAGTAATATATCACTATAAACTAGGGGGAGCAGATGAAGTAGAAATCAAGCTAAATCCGAGGGTTAATGAGATTAGCAGCTATCAGGCCCATAGGCTATCTATAGACTTTCCACTAAGGCTTATGCCCTCGGAAGTTAATAACAGGGCTATCATAAACAACAAAAATGCACAACTGACCTCCACCTGAATTGCAAGCAAATCTTCCTGCTTCCAGCACAGGAACAGCAATGTCCAGTCAAAATATGGCAGCAAAGAATTCAGGTAGAAAACCCAGGAAGTTGCTCCAAGATGTTTTCAAGGCTTCTTCCCGTGCTTAGGGGAGATCAGGCACGCTTACTGACAAATGAGACATGGGGAAGCACAGTCGTGAAAGCAGATGTTGGTGTCCCCCCTCCACTCAAAATGACCTCCTTAATTAAACCTTACAAAAAACTAATACAAAAAATAATAATGCTGTGAACACGATGGTGAATGAACCAAGCTATTTGGGTCTTGGGTTTCTTTTGGTGCACAGTGCTTCAGCATTTGAAATCGTGCCGTCTGGAACTTAGGAGAGCAGTTGCTACCAGCAAGCTGTATTAAATGTTTGGGCAAACATGCTCATTCCCAATGTGTGGCTGTTTGGCCACAGAAGGCAAATGCTGCCTGGGATGTGCCAGGAGGGTCAATACAGAACTAGGAGCAGGCAGTGGGATGAGACTACAGTTGGTTTGGGATTTTCAGCACTCATTAAAATGACTGCCTGACAGCACTGTCTAGATGGAAGTATTATGCAAGCTTTATACACACTGTGAATTCACCTTGGAGTAGAACCTCCCCCCTATATCATGCTGGGAAAACACTTTCTTGACAGATACATTCAGATGGCAATAGATCACACAACCAGTTTTAGAGAGACCGTATGTTCTTATCCCTATTTTCTCATTCTGTATTTCTCCACCCTCTCTAGGGATGATGGTCTGAACTTCTTATACTGTCAAACTCTCACTGACCTCAAGAGAAAATTGCTCATCTCAAAACACAGCTGAGCAGAGCAGCCAGCTGCTTCTCCTTCAGCCAGTTGTTCCAAACTGAGGTTGCAATCCCACATGCAGCTGCAAGACAGGCAACTGAGAGCAGGGTCAGTTCTCCGACCTATTATGTGGTGGTTCCATAGGCTGTGGGAGCAAAAGCTTTCCTACAATGACCATGGGTATCTTCTTTCATTGCTTTTAAATTGTTTTCTCCTCTTTCTCCCCCTCAACTAGCCATGGAGTCTTATTACTGCTTGATCCATCTGAACCCTAAGGCAAAGTTTTCAGCACTGGGCACATTTCCTGCAGAGAGAGTTTTGTATGAATTACAAAGTCAGGGCATTCAAACAGTATGTCAATTCCCTTCCCACAGGCTGTATTCATGACCACTTATTCATCTTGAAATGATGGTATGCTAAGAAGTCACTTAAGCTCTTAAGCTTCCCTGATCTCAAGTCACAACTTCAAGAGCAATGAAAAGGGAAAAAAAGAATGCTCAGAAAAGCGAAAACTCAAAAACTATAGTGAGAAATATTTCTGTTATTGCAACTGCTGTTAAATAAAGAGATCGCTCCCTGCACAGATAAAGCGTAACGTTCTGTTCTGCTATTCAGATCATAACAAACTTTGATTCAGTCCAACGTTTTTTGTCACCAAAAGATTAATGCTGTGGTGTCATCCTTGTTTTGGGAAAGTAGACAAACAGAAAGCCCCTCAGCATGCACCCTTCTAGACACTGTAAAGGACTAGAAGCAAATGACAGAGACATATCTTAATTATTTTTTTCTTTCCCTGTCATTACTGCTGGCTGTATGGGGTCTGACTAAGGACGGAGTTCATTTTCCCCATAGCAGCCCTCACAGTGCTGTGCTTTGCGCTGAGAGCTAGGAAGGTGTTGATAACACAGCACAGCCCAAGGCTGTTCTTCCAGCATTCCCCCTGCAGTGGGATGGGGTGGACAATATCTTGGGAGGGGACACAACCAGGACAGCTGACCCAACGTGACCAAAATGTTATTCCATAGCATATGATGTCAGCTCAATAATAAAAGCCAGAAAAAGGGGGTGTGCATCCACTCGTCCTCTGGGGGAAAAGAGAAAAACAAAGAACAACAAGGGGCTAATATAAGTTGCTGTTTCTGCACAGCACTGCAAGGATCAGGAAGCACATGCTGGTCATGCTCCTCTCTGTGAGAACAGATCAGAGACACACAGAGAAACCGTAACTCTTAGAGGTAAGGAGACTTCAGCTTGATATGTACAACCTGACTGAGTACCTGACATGTACCTCACAGCTGAGCACCTCTTCCCCATACTGCCCTGGCTCTGGGTCTGCAGGATCCTCAAGTGGTAGAAGGCTGGTGGGGAGGACGGGCTCCACACATTTCCATCATTCAGAGGTAGTTTATCAATTATTTGAAGAGTTGTCCGGGTCGAGCTTGATTCTATTTTCAGAGCTGAGTAATGACTGTTGATGACATCTGCCCATGATGGCAGCAGGCATTGATGGGTACTGTGAAATTGGTTTCCAAATGTACAGCCACATTTTTCCTTTCTGCTCCAGGCGGCTGATAAAGATCCATTGATGGCCGTTGCTGTTTAATGTAGCAAATGACTTTGGAGATTACAGTCTTCTCTTATGTAATCTCCTTACATAAAGACTGAGAAAGAAAACATGTAAAGAGCAGAATTTGAATGGCAAAACAGCAGGGGATCTGGAGCTCAACACAGGTATTGCCATCTTGAAAGTCTTTTCTGAGAACCCAAAGCTAACGAAAAGCCAACAGAAGTAAAATTCACCCTTTTAAATATACACAAGACAGTTAGCTAAGAGTTGTACCTCACCAGAGAATCTTGTGTGATAATCCACTACCTGGTGTTTAGCTAACCAGATGACCACTGAATGAAATGGGAGGTAACTAAGCAATAAATGTTAATCCCAACTAAAACCAAAACAAAACTGATCAAAAAGCTCCAAAAACTAGAGCGTGGAGATTGCAAATGTCTTACTCCTGGAGTACATTCAGGTTGGAGAAAAACATGTTCTTCCTAACCAGCTACCACGTGGTGACAAATGCTGTCTGACATGTTTTTGCGTGGTGATTTATGAAACTGTGCCGTGGTACTCCGTTCAGTCTCCTCGTGCTGTGTCAGCATCTCCTGTTGTAAGTAAATTGCTTGTTACTCCTAAGGAGAGTGCATTCATTAGTGTTCAGTCCTGATAATTCATCCTCGTAGTAGAGAAAGACAGAGGGAATGACTCACAATGTTTAAAATCTTCATGGAAGAGAGAGGAGGAAGTGAAAGAAAAGATAGAGGGAAAAAGAAGCAAGAGTAGCAGAATGGTTGGAAAATACAGATGCTCTTTTGTCCTTTTCATTCATATTTAGTCCTGTCTGACCAGTTCCTTTCTTTATCTTCCTTTGCTATATCATCTGTCATACTGCAAGCTTTAAGAACATTGTGGTCAGATAAAATAGCAAAAAGCCAAAGCATGCAAGACCTGAGAAAGTAACAGTGTTCGTGGGTGGAGGATGTTTGTAGTAATGTGAGAGCATCCTAACAAGCTTCATACCTGCATGAAAAAAGTCAAAACCAGGAGAGGTTGTGTCCTTCTACGCAGGAGGAATAGATGGCTCACAGATTTACAGAACTCAGTAAGTGATAGAGGTTTTCCACTGCCTTTAGATGAAATTTGAATTGGTTCTTAAGAGAGCTGAGTAACTGCTGGAGAAGCATTCACCATCCTTTGCTCAAACATTTCTAAGGACTGAATTCATCTGTGTTCATTTCCTTCCATGTTCCTCCTTCATAGATGTTCTAATGAACAAATTTTCTGGTGATGAGACTCACAGAAACTGAAATCATTATGCAAATGAAGCTTTGGAGTAAGGCATTGGTAAAGACTGAATTCTTAAAGGTAGAAGCAACTAAGGACATTTCACCTCTGTCCCATTTAGTTATAAACAAAAGGACTCATAGCTGCAATATTTTCTATTCAGGAAGCTGCAGTTCTGAAATTAGTTCACATTTAAAGAGACTTTGCATGCTGGACTTTATCAGCCTCTCAACTGGAAAACAGAGGCTATTTTATCAATGCATAGTTTATCAAAAACTGCCATTTTTTTTTTCTGTTTGCATTTTTTCCTTCAAATGATAAATATTGATGTGCATTTTCCTGACAGTAAGATCAAGGCCAAACCTGAAGAAAAAAAGGTTAATCCTCCTTGCAATTGCTCCATTTACGATGAACTATTTCAAGCAGAACACATCCAAACACTACTTGCACCGTCTTCTCTTAAACCCTGCAGAATACCTCTGAAATATAAGGTAGAGAGAAGAGCTAAAAAGAGAGGAAGTAAGGAGACAAACCACCTAAGCTAGGGGAAGATACCACTGCATGTTCTTGTTTCAGTGGGGGGAAAATAGCAATGAGATATTGATCATCTGACTAGGTGCAGTCAATTAAGAAAATGAGTCTTGGCAGAAATTTCTAAAACAAGCCTACTTTGTGGGGCAGACATTGATAGCAAAAATCATTGATAGCCAAAATGTGGGGAAACTCAAGAAGCTAAATTTCTACTCATAGATACCTTTCCTATTAACAGTTTTCTTTAAATTATCTCCAGGATTTTTATAAAGTTCTTATAGTGCTCCTTCTCCCTCCACTCGCTGTTGTTTCCATCACAAGTTGGCTGTCTGGATTTCTTCTTCACTCGCTGTGACATTAGGTACTCAAGACAATGTCTTTCAGAAGGTTGCACAGGGTACAAATGCTTTCCTTCTGAAGATAAAATGCATCCAGGCACTGAATTTTGAATTGATATTATTTCTTGATGAATGCTGGCAATTTGCACTCTTTTTTCTCCACTCCTTCTCTGAGGGAAACATTCAGTTATCCAAATATTTCTTTTGGATACAAATACAGCTTAGCTGCAAAAATAACTAAATGGATATGAGCAGCAGCCTTATTTATAACAGTCCTGTTCCATATGTGATTGATTGCTTCCAGTAAAGATATTTGAATGTAGCTGAGATATTTTGTTGGAGGCAGTGGCTGCAGAGCAGTGTCATTTGGCAGTAGCCAGATAACATAGTTCTCTTAGTGCTCTGCTGCACATGCCCCAGCAGACATCACTATTTTAAAAGTCACTTATTCTGCTTAAGAGAATTCTGAAATAACAGGTTTTCTCTGCAAACTTTTGGGTTTTTTTTCTTCTGCACCCAAGTAATGGTTTTACTTCTCCCACTCTCAGCCCCCTTTTACTGAGTTGCCTTTTTAATCCATCACCTAATAACATAGCATATTCCATTTTTTTGTTTTTAATTTGTATATAACACCTATATATTTGCCAAGTAAGGAATAGAGGGTAAGGAAAAGCGTAAAATATCGTAAAAAGGGTAAAATATCTCTTACAAAGTCCCCTAAACCAGAGATTATATTCTTTCTTTGCAGAGTTATAGCAAGAAGGAAGTTCACCAGTTTTGACACAGGGGTTGGAATGAAGGATCCAGCCTCAGTGGAACATCACAGAAGTATTTTCACAGGAAGACATTCTAAAATGACACCTGGAGTTTGACAGCACAGTATTTCAATGTTGATTAGAATAATTAGTTTATACCTGTTAGGACACTATCCCAAGCAATTTAAACATAATATGTCCTGAAACTATAATCAAATCATTTGGCAATGATCTGGAGGAATCCTTTACATAGACATAGTACACAGACTCCAGACAGGAACAGCATTGTTGGTATTTTGGGAAGATGTTGGCATGTCATTTGGATATATGTTGATATTCTGTATTTCTGTTGCAAAGTATTGAAGTGGCCATTGAGTTCTGAAAGGATGGACATCAAAAGCTGCAGGGTTTTTTCCTCACATTTTGATGATCACCACCACCACAGTATGATCTTGACATGCCTCTTGTTCATCACAAGTCTATAGAGTATGAAATCCCTCCTTATAATCAAAATAAAGCTTCATGGAGAGAGAAAAATGATTACACAACCATAGAAATGGCATGCACCAAATCAAGTTGACTTTTTTTCTTTTTTAAAAAGAGATGGAACTCCCCTAAAAAAATGGTGTAAACATGCTTAGGAATAAAAAGGGACCTTATCTGGTTACAGAGAAGTACCATGCTGTGGGGAGTCTTCACACAAAGTAATGTGCCCTCCAGCAGCCACTGCAGAAACCCCTTCCTTGCCTAGGATGAGAGGTAGGACCTGGGTAACTGCAGGAAGACCACTGCTCCATTACAGCTATAAGAATAGTCCTGTGCCATATGTACTCTATACAAGTGCCCATTTTAATTAAGGTTTAATCTCCTTAACCTCTACACTGATTCCTGATTGCCTTCCATAGCATTCCCACACACCACTCCAGGGTATTTTCTGGCATGAGAAGTCTTAACTTTGCTGGGTTTGGTCTGGTTTGACAGGCTCCTGTGTATCCATCGGCATCTTTTATTTTCTGACAGAAATCTGCTAAATATGTGAGGTAGAAAAAACCCCACCAGTTTGAGCATTAATTGGATGAAAATGATAATTCGTGGATTTGAGGAATAGCAAAGGTGCCACTAGAGTGTGTAAGTGGGCAGCTGGCACAGGAGCTTTTGCCAACATTGGCGTCAATGTGGGAGTGCAGCAATATGGTAGCTGTTAACATTGTACTTAATAAATATCTCATCATATGTGAAAGCACGACTAGCCTTTTGGAGGATGAAGTCGAGTATTCTCCGCATCCGCAACAGGATGTTAGGTGTAATCCCAGCAAATGTCAGCAGGCCTTCACGGGTGCTTAAATGCTATCTACATAACATTGCTTTCTTGAAAGGAAACAGGGAAATAATCGTGAAATAATT
The DNA here is from genome assembly GCA_027560015.1 of Chloroceryle amazona. Taxonomy (NCBI): domain Eukaryota; kingdom Metazoa; phylum Chordata; class Aves; order Coraciiformes; family Cerylidae; genus Chloroceryle; species Chloroceryle amazona. The sequence goes on along the minus strand of JANHFX010018218.1, from coordinate 13,672 downwards.
CATACATAGAATTATGCAGAGAAAACCAGTGTAATGCTCAACATGGCACTTTTTTGCAGCTGACTCAAACCTTAAGGAAAACCACCCAGGCCTGCTGATATCAAATGCACATGACAATTTTCATTATTAAGAGACCTGATTTCTATGTGCTGTATATATGTGGAAATGTGAAAGGGAAGCACTTAAGTTATTTCCAAAATATTATTTTTTTTTTCTGCTAGAAATAGGAAGGACCAAGGAAATTGTTTCCGTTTGACATGAATTTGATACCTTTCATAAACCCAGGAGTTAAATAACAGAGACTATATGGTAGATAAAAACAGCACTAGACCTCAGTGAGGTATGTTTCTACAACTCCTTCTTGCCATGAGGTTTCCTGCTGTGGATCTCTTATAACCATGGCACAAAGATTCAGTACATTTTTCTTTCAAGGAAAAAAAATATGAGTCTGGTGTTAGGTTTCTGTCTTCTAGTCATGTTCTCTTTTCATTTTGCCATGACATTTCTCTCCGTGAGGACTGTGCTTACCCTTCTTTCTCCACCTCAGTCCTTGCCTGCTACTCTTCTCAGTGTCATCACTACAGAGCTACTAATTTGGAATAGTTCCCAGCTCTAGATGTCATATACATTCCCTTGGAAGGAAGTTCTCTATAATAAAAATGTAACATTACATCACCAACTGAAACATCACCATTTTGAAGAGTCAAAGCCACAGAGGTTTTCAAGAAATTGTGCCTGTGAGGCTTCAAAAAGGTCGATTTACAGATGCAAATGACAGCACGAAATGACGGCACTATTTCCAACTAAAATGATTTATTAAAGTGCTTCGGTTACTCTGATGGACAAAAATGTTCTTATATGCATAGGAAATTAGGTTTACTAATTTCACATGCAAATATAAGAAGGACCATTTACACTTTCTTACTGAAAAATTAATGACTTGCACATTCCTTAATAAAATCTTTTCAAGAAGCCTCATTAGTGTAGCTATTTACATTCACAGCCATTGCCATAAGCATAAGGAATGCTTATGCAGAAGATGCTTTCTCCACCCTACCCCTTAAGCCTAAAAGCTTAACCTTTATACCTGTAGAGAAATACCAAACTGTAATAATCCCTCACACCAAAACCCAAACCAGAAAACTGTACCTTCTGAATGAAAAAGGGAAATACTGCTCTGGGAAGTGAGATAGCAGCAGGCAGCCAAGAAAGACTATGACAGAGGTGAGTCTATTTTTTCACTGCCAGAGTGGGGTGAGTCCACTGCCTGAGAGGAGTGAAGAGGTCATGGGGACGAGCATCTCCCAGGAAGGATAGAGGAGCAGGAGCCTGGCCACCCTGCAACATCACCACTTCTCTTTCAGATGGAGACCAAGGCTGTATTGTAAGCAGCCTCATCTGTATTTACTAAAGACGTAGAAGAAAAGCCTTAAGCAGCCACCAATAGTATGGCTGTACAGCAAAAAAGTTCTCTCCCAGGGTGTTTCCAGTGTCCCAAGGACATGAGCAAACCCTGGCAGCCTGAATGTGTACAGTCACACGTTGCTCAGAGGTGGCTGAGATGCATCACTGGATCTGCTCTTCCCAACTCTGATTTCTCTGTTTGAGCAGAGACTACCTAGTGAGCTAAGTCTGGCTTGTAGCCAGCCCCATGGATAGACACCCCGTCCTTATACAACACTGTAACTTTTGTGCATTTGATAATGACAGAATAAGGTTTAAGCCATGGCTGAACTGGCCAGCTGTCCCCAGTGTGCCTTCCAAGTTCCAAACAATGTCAACAGGGAAATACTGTAAAATAACATTTTTTATAGAAAATTCTTTGCCATGGCATATACAGTGTTACTTTGGACAAGTTCTCTTAATCAAGTATTAAACAATCTTGCATGAAAATAACGGCTGAAACTTAATACCCTACTTAATTATCTTTCCAGTGAGAATTTAAATAAAATCAGTAAATTCAAGCATGCTGACAATGTGAGATTTGTGAAAATGGAAGGTTACATGCCTAAGTGTAACAAAGAGTGTGAAAAGTATGGAGAAAAATACAAAGCCAAGTACTAGTCACTCTTTATTTTGCAGTGAACCACTACCCTGGTGGGTTTTACAAGTCTAAGGGTCTCGAGGCAAAACCATATCAGCTGCACAGTAAAAAAACCACCTATTTCTCAAACTGGGTGCCAGAATAAATAGTCTGACATTCTGTCCAGTAGAAGAGATAATTCTACACGTATATAAATAAATAAAACTCCACTCAGAAAACAGGCAACAAACAAACAAAAAAACCTTTATCCTTGAGCATCCAAGATCCAAAGGCATTCGAATCCAAGAGAACAAATCATATCTGCATTTTATCGCATGTCAAAGAGCGGGTCTGACATCTTATTCCTGAATCACACAGATGTACTTCCCTCCATCATAACTAACCGAATGTATTCATTTCATGGAAGCAGCCATAACCTTTTGAACAGATGGCTGAGATGCAGTGAATCCTTTACTTGCTAATTTCAGGAAGGGAAATTTTAGGTTTGGAAAGGTTTTTTTTTTAGACAGTTTTTCAACTTCATGGCTTAGGAGAAGATCAGCAATGTAAAAGAATAAAATATTGTGTTGTCAAATTGTAGAGTCATGTGGGAACCAGACAAAAATAATATAAACAGAGTAAAAATTTAAAGAACAATGCACATCAGATTTGCCTATAACGCTGGTATTACCACTCAAATCCCTCAGTCATTGCGTAGTCAGGATCACATCAAGTCATTAGTTCTACAGTAAGTTCTCCTCATTCTCTCCACAGCATCACTGTTCCCTGCCTTCTGCATATCTGAGCTCCTCACTGAATATCATTTTTCCTGCAAGGCAGTGGGTCATGTTCTTCCAAGATCCTCTCTCCTGGTTTCTCTGCTCTCTTTGTTGCTTCCCACTAGCTCTCCTAGCTGCCTAGCTCTTTTCTAGCTCCCTTTCCTCCCCCTTTCCAGTCTCCCTCTGCCCCAAGACTGCCGTACCTTGTGCACAGGGTGACCGGCTGGGATCCTTGCTTGAGGAGCCACCCTCACTCATCCTGGAGATGGCAAATTATCCGTGGGCCCTTCCCCTTGCAGATGGCTCCACACTGCCCTCCCAGAGCTCCTCCCCCAGCTCTCGGCGGTCCCTTCGTTCGGGCACAGAGAAGAAAGGTTTTGTTAAAAGTTGTGTTGGGGCCTCATGCAGGAAACAGTCCTGCCCATTCTGGCCACTAGCCAAACAGCAGAGGCACCTGAAGTGAAGGGTCAGTAAGGGACCTGGGATGCTACTAGGTGCATCCCAAAGTCAGGTGGATGTCAACTTTGAGGTCTGGAGGTAGCGCCTCCCAAAATCCCTTTGCAGTCAGCGGTGATGGTGGCTTCCCTTTCTGTACGGATACTCTCCCAGTACCAGAACTGGGGAGGGGGAGGAGGGGAGAGGAAGAGGTGGCTGTTCAACCAGGCTTCCCCTGCCACCACTGCCATCATATTTGCATTACAGGGACATGATCTGGCTGTCTTTGTGGGGCCCTTTGGCAGGAGCCCAACAGCCTTTCTGTGCCACTGCTCACATTGTACTGCCCGAGTATAAACACGGGCTTGTCCACAGTGCTCTCAACAGCCTGGAGGAAATCCATGATTACCCAGACTCAAATAGGCCAAAGAAGCTGGGCTACTTTCTGTACACCAGCTACTGTCTGTATCCTAATTCCCTGTCTCTTGCAGAGTACAGAAGTTTGCTGGTATCAGCAAAATAGGACAAGGGAATATGGGACTGTAATAAATATTCTGACTCAGAGTTTGATGATACAGAATTGTCTTTAATGTTCCACTACTTCTAAAGACTCAGACTGGATGGTGTTTAACATTTCTCAGGACCATGCCAAGGTGCCACAGAGATAAATAAATGAAGCAGAAAATACGTAATCTTTGAGATGAAAAAGAAAGAGAGCTATTAGAATGAGGAGAAAAATGATTTTAAAACCACAAGAGACCATCTCAACCAATCCTCTCTTTACCAATATTCAAAAGCATAAAAGAAGTTATCAACACTCTACTCCCTCCTGTCTAATATCTCTTTGACAGGTAGGATAATCCTGGAAAACACAAAGACTTTCGTCTACCCAGAAGTTTTAATACCCTACTGCTAGGCTCTATACATGGGCTACTAGAGCACTACGCTGATTTTGAGCAGATTTGAGTGACAGCACAAACTTGAAGGCCTGAGGACACAAGAAATAGATAAGAACAAAAAAAAATAAACAAAAAAAATCCCTCCTTGTGGAGTCTGTACTGGCCTACTTAAATACTGGCTGTCAACCTTCCCTTCAGTCCCACCATGTACAGACCAAGAGCTAATGTTGCTCCTACAGAGTACTCTGAGGAAATGCCAGTATCCTTAACAGAAGCTGGTGTAGGTGTTATAGCCCCAAATTCATTCTTTCTTGCTTTCTTTCATTTTTCATTTCAGTTATGACTTAGGCAGAGTAGCTTTGCCTATAAGAAAAGCCCTGATCAAACTCTTTGGAAACTCTGATGTATATTATCTTTATTCCACTGTCTTCTGTACAACTAGACAGATTCATAGTCACTGAAAAATTAATCCTTGGATGTTGCTGAAGTAGTGTACTCCTGCACAAAGGAATATAGTTATGAAATTGCAGTGCAGATATGGCTACAAAAAGAAAAGGAATTTTTCCTACATGCTGCTACTCCATCAGATTTCTACGGGACCATAAAAGCAGAGGCTAAAGACTTTATTCTCTCCACCTTTCCTCTGAAATTAACATTGATTTAAGGAAATACAACCTTTTTTTTTAAATTATTTTTTTCTATTTCAAATCAGTTACTATTTCCTGTTCTACAATAAATTTTTCGTAAGGAAGTAAACACGTACTCTGATTAAAAAAAAATCAATTTCCTTTTGAATTATCCAAATGTTAAAGCAGCACTTCTGTAGCAAAGAGATGATGCTCTGAAGAGCAGAGCCATCTACAGAAATCTTTTTGATAATGGCGTCCTTCTTTCAAATCCAAACATTTCCTTGATGTAGAATACAAATTGAGCTCTAGTGTATAAGTCAGCTAGGATTTCAAAGTTGGCCTTTATACTTTGCCATTAATTAATTCCGTCTAAGAAATTCAAACAAAGATACAAACAAAAAAGTTCTCTAAATATGTTACATAAGGCATTCAGAATATTCCAATTCATTCCCTCCAGGAACACAGCAGAGTCAGAGAATAGTGTCTAAACACAGCATGTTCAGACTGTATAAAAAGCACTAGAAACTGTAAGAATCGTTTAAAAGCCATTTATTTAAAGTTCTCCATTATAAGTGCTATTGTAGAGTATTTGCTAATCAATCTACAGTTCTGAGTTCTAAACAATTACAGCCTTAATGAAGTGTACTTTTCTTCACGTTCAGATGCAGGAACAAAGAGTTTCCTATTAAAAGGGAGGAAATGGCAGCAGAAGGCATAAGACCTCTTTGAAAAAACTTTTGAGCTTCTGAGCAATATTGAATAGAAAGTCAGAAACCCTGATCTGGGATATTTTTTAGGGGAAAAAGATCTGAGAAAGAGACTTTCTTTTCTAATACAGCCCAATGTATTGGAAACCTTCCATGAGATTTCCCAAGCCCATTATCTCCTAGTCTTAGCTGTTTATTCTTTGCAGCCCAGCTCACAGAGAAATGATTTCTGGCGGCTCCTTATGTGTGCTAGGATCTTATATAATGGTAGTTTTTTGTGTAGCCCATCTGATTGTTTTCTTGTAATTTTATTTACTATGCAGTAAGACCTCGAAAAGTCCTACATCGAACAATAATTTCCAACATTTGATCACAAACATGCATTATGACAAGAGAGTTATTTGGCATGCTCTTGACTTTTTATGTAGACAATAATGGACAATCCTAACAAGTTTTTAGGTGATAGTTATTTGTTTCAGAAGATACAGTCCAGTGCCTATATGGGCATAGAGGGGCATATGTCCTTCTATTTTTTCTTTTATCATGTTTATGATACCTACAGCTTATGAATCACTGTATTTCAACCAAGCAAATTTTGTTTGTGGTTTGTTTTTCACAATATTAGCATAACCTGTTTAACTATTCATCGATGTCCTTTAGGCACTGAACCACCTGCACTGAAAAGCAGAGACAGAATTTCTCTTGCATATTGTAGAAATCAGCTACTGGGAACAATCTATACCCAAACCAAGAAAATAATCAAGAGTTCCCTCTTTCCTCCCTGCAATAAATTTCAAATGCCCTGCTTCGGCTTTTCTATTTCACCTGAAAGTTGAAGATGCAACTAAAACCATACTGTGAAACATGCCTCTTCACTTAAATATACCAAGTCCAAAGGAAGCTGATACCTGCATTCTCACAGCTTATCTATCCGAACAACTTTGTAGTTTCTCATTCAACAATTTGGATTTTCACCGAGGCAAGTGGCTTGAAAATGAATCTGACACAATATAAACCTTTTTGTCATGTAATTGAAAAGCTTCTTCTCATCTTTCATATAAATAGAAAAACTCCCTGTTACTTCTGCCTCTCACACTTAATCTAAGTATCACTGTCATGTTATATCTTTGCAATGGATTAATCTGCCCATATTTTGCACTTGATAAAGACAAGAAATTGTTGCTTGACTTATTGTGTGGATACTTGGTCCAGTGTCTCTATTTAAGGTCTGGAGAAAGATAAAGGAGTTCAGGAAATATAACTAATAACCACAAGGATTTTGTGAAGGATAAATAAGTAAGCAGTAAGCAACAATGAAGCTGATTTTGACGGGACGTGATCAAGTAGGAGTTGTATCCCAAGTCAGAAGGAAGCTAAAAACTGTTCATGAAACCATAGGAGCTTTTGTTATTAATGCGGGTTTCAGAAGAAAGAGGAAATTCTGGTTTTCCTAAGGAAACAAAGTCCATCTGATCCCGCATTTCTTTGCAATGTATAGACAGATATTCAGGCATGAAAAGCAGTCAACACCATTCTCTACAAAAAGCAAGGAAAATCTGCATTTTTATTGTGACTACAATTTATAGACTACATAGTCTGCTATGGTTACAGATTAATACTTGCACAGCATAGTGTGGGATGGTTGCCCGCTATCCTGAGGGCTCTGTAAGGAAGGTTTCCATGACAGCATTCTGTGTACCATTGGTAGTTTGGAAATAACACTCAGGTTTGATCTCGGACTTGTACAGACTTTGCTGTTCCCATGAAACAGTATATGTGAGAGGAAAAAGGGCCAGGGCTAGCATGAGTGTTTTACATGCAGCCAGGAATGCCTGCAAGGGATATTCCTGTGATAAACTGTAGAATTATGTGATAAACCACAGAGCTATTTGATAAATGCACCTATTAAACACCTTCAATTACTTTTCCTACTCTCTGGCCAGTAACCAGTCTGCCTTGGGACTCGTTCTGAAGTTTTATACTGTTAAATACGTTCAGACAGCTGGCATTTCCACTCTGCTGTCTACATTAAAATATAGACCTTTTCTTGAAAACTAACTCTGTCTCATAGCCCAGGAGAAGCTAGTTCCAGTCCTGACCCAAAATGAAAAAGCTTTTCTATGCATTAAAATGTGATGGCTGGAACATACAGCTCCACAGAGCTGAGGATGCATTTAGCCCTGATTGAGAGAGGGGAGAGTTGGGACAGGGATGGCCTTAAAATACTTCACATTCAGATGTTCATAAAAGTTTTTCCAAGTAAGTTTTTAATCTGTTTTGCAGCTGTCTTGTTCTTCCACGTTTGGACAGAGATTTTCCAAGGGGTCTGAAAGAGCGAGCTGCTCAGTTCCTATCAAATTTCACTAGCATTCCACCTCTTAACTCTGACGTGCTGCTCCGAAGGCTATTAAACATCCAAACAGCCTCTATACATGAGTTTAAACTAACACTGGGTATCTGTGCTTTTTCAAGAACAAGGCCAAAAATAGAGATCTTATCTGCAGTGGAGGGAGAGGTCCTGCGTAACTCTGCTAGTTTGGAACTGGGGACTTTTCTACATTCACCTATGACTCTGATACAGCAACCTACACGATCACATCATACATACCTGTCTGTCAGCATGCCTGTACAATAAAATACCTAACTAGTTGCAATCTCCTCGAGGAGCTTTTATCTTAATCCATCTGAATTTCAAAGTGTAGCTAAAATTGCAAGAGGATTTTAATTGTATACGAGATTTGAGCTTGGATAAGTGATCCGTATGGCTTCTTAATCTTTTATGGGCAGCTGGTATTTTTTAATGTAATAAATGAATGATAAACACAAAGAATGAGTGACATTAAAAAAGCATGGATTTTCTAGTACATTTGGAGGTATGGCACACAAAACTTCCTCTGAGAGGGAAATAAAGTGTGATGTTTCCAAAGCACAACTTCCATTAAGTGATTTGCCCACATTTCTTAGAGGACTGTGAGAAAAATCTGAAGATATGGTGAATGAACAGCATAGAACTCCTCTGAGGGAGGGAGAAGAGACCTACCCGAACACTCCATTCCTAAGGAAATCCCAAAGTGTTTTTCTGCATAAATGTCAGTCAGGAGCATTAGTCACTAGTGTCCCACTTTCATGCTTCTCCATTTCAAGCTCCAGATGATCCAATAAAGCATACCAGTGTACGTTTCCATCCTCACAAATGCTCCTCGGTAGTCCCGCACTGTGTCAGGAAAGCAGCTGTGCTGGGGCATGGTGTGGAAATGAGCCTTTTGCTCCTGTTTTGAAGAATGTACAGGTTAAATCTGGGAAAAGCTTGCATGCAAAAGATAACCCGATATCCTCTGACAACATGTAACATGAAATTAGATCTTCCGATGGAATCAACAAGAGCAAGATGCACTGGTGGCACCAGAGGTAATCCAAAGCAGAATGCATTTTGCACTGAGCTATGGCACTGCCTAATGTTTAGCACAGTGAGAATTTATCTGACAGACCAGGGCTAAGAAAGAGTCTAAGGCCTTCAGCACAGCCCCAGCAGTGAGGGTACTACATGTGATGGTAATTGGTCTGTCTCTCTAAATTTACAGTAAGAGAAGGGGTGAGATAAAGTCCTGAGGAAAAACACACAGGTGAAGTAGGGAGAGGTGGAATGTGTTGTAACAACTTGCTTTATCCAATGCTGGATGAAAGCAACACTTAGTCTTCTTCAAGGTCAGGTAATATGCTCAAGGGAGATGCTTGGTTCTGGTAACTTTTTTCTTCCAGAGGAAAGGATGTGGGGGGTTCTGAACTTGTAGACAGCTCTGCATTGCTATTCACCTGATTTCTACCCACAAGTCTCACCTTCTAGACTTGTTCCATGGTCTTTGCATGAAGTCATAAAAGAAATTGGAGGAAGTTTGGTCTGGAGGAAGAGGCATGGTCTTTCATTGTTGAGGAAGGCTGGTAATTACAAGAACAGGCAGTGGTAAAATAGTTGATGGGATGCCCCTGGAATCTATGCTATGGTCCTGCATGTGGTTCTGTGCCTTGCTACCTCAGTGCATTTATGAAGTGCAGAGCAGCACTCATTTACTCATTTCCATGCCTAAGGTTTGTTACTTTCTAGGAAAGAGCAAAGTAAGAGGGAGAAAAATCCTGCTTAACCACTCGTTTTTCTTACCAGACTTTTGTTTATTCTCTGAAAGCAGTCCCTATCCTCATCTTAAATACATTTTGAGGAGAAAATGCACGTATGCATTTGCAGACTCTCCAGGGTACAGCAAACTTCAGAATTTCCCTAGTTAACATGTGCTCCGAGCCCTCCCCACTGCATCCCCAGCTTCAGAGACCTCTCTCACATAAAGCTGTATGTTACATGCCCCAAAACTCTGACAACAGTCTTCTCTCTGTTCCAGAGTCCTCTTTTGTAATGCAACTTTGAAAAACACCACCTTGCATAAAGCCTGGGAAGACAAACAGAAATCTAAACATGGGCAAAACAGCACTTTGTGAACAGCAAGTCTTGACAATGAGGTGTTCCCAACCTAGGTGATCTGGATTTGTATCATGCTTCAGGCAAAGACACAGATAAAAATGACGTATGAATTAACAATCTATGAAGGAAGCCAAGGAGGACCTGTTATTGTGCACTTAGTAAGTTTCCCTAAAATCAAAACCTTAAATAAGCTGCTAAGTATGCAAACGTTCAGCTCAGAGGTGGGATTTCCTTCTATTTTTTTTTCTTTGCTTACCAATTTTTGTTTGGTTTTGGTGGGTTTTTTTTTGTTTGTTTTGTTTTGTTTTTTTTTAAAACACTGTGTTCTGATTATACATCCAGCTTGAGCTGATCACTAGAGTCAGGAGTTAGGTAGGATTCACCTCGCTGGCCGGGTATAGACATCCATAGGTTAGAGATTTAAGCTGACAACTCTATAGGCTCCCTCTACAGTCAACACAGTAGAACAGGCAACTCACTACCCCATCCTCACCTTGGGATCCTCTCCAATGGCCAGCTCCACCTAGATAGCTGTCCTTGGCTCCATACCTGCACCTCGTAAAGGCAAACACAGATGATATGAATTGCAGTTGCAAGGAAAGCTGTTGATTTTACTTAAAACCAGCTTTGCTTAATTTCACAGCTTTGACCCAGCCCCAATACCTCGCTTCAGCATTACAGCTGCTGCAGCTGTTTTCTGTAAGACTGAAAAAGGGACCTGCTGAAACATGCCCTTGGTCATAAAGATAGACTGATGTTTACTTGTTAAAGCTTGTGTAAGTCATATGCCATCCTTAACAGGATTAATTAACACAGTGTTAAGGATAAAAACTACAGCTGTAGTGCCTCTAACCTATGAGAGGGGATTTTAGCACCTTTGACCTTTCCTAATCCCAAATGAAGTGCAGAAATATCGTTCAGATTTATTTCCACTTGGAAAGAAGAAAAGGAACATGAAAAATAAGTTAACATTTATGAATAACAGCATGATTGTCCTCTGTGGAGGTCTCATCACCTGCTAATAATTAATTTTTTCCAGGCCATGAAGCACATCCGTGATACGTGTCCTGCATATTGGCAATGCTGGAGCAGAGGACAGAGAACACCAATTTTGCTTTTTGCTATGTGAATAAAAACATAATCCTATGTGAATGACTCACTGCTGTTGTGTAAGCTTGTGAGCATCTTTGTGTGACTGATGAAGGCGTTTCAGATGAGCCCACTTGAATTAGTGCTGTTCTCTCAAGACTGAGGACATTGTTCTGAAGAAGACAGACTTGAAATGCAACAAGATTTGAGCTAATTTGCTACTGGAAAAGAAATCCGCTGAAGATCAGCTAAGAAATATTCTTCACTTCAACACACAATTCAGCTTTTTGAACTTGGTCTCCAGTTACACAGCATTCCTGAGGGCAGGTGTGGTCATTCTAAACTCATTTTAGGGAAGTGGTAGGTTTGAAACGTATACCAAAGGGCAGTTACTTTCATGGCAATATTTTTAAGAAGTTGCTTCAACAATAACAGATCAATCAATTTCTTCAAGTATTATTTTCCATATCAAAGAGAAATCTTTTTGCACTGAACTTGACCTGTCAGGACTGAAGTTTGCTCACAAGTCGCCCCGTTGCTGCCAGGCTTGTGTCAGCAGCTGTTCTCCAATGCTTTGACTGCTAGGGGAGGAGAGGAGCTACCCTGAGAGCCCACAGATGCCCTCCCTGCCAGGCCTTTTGCTCTGAGATCCCCATCTCCTCTCTGTGGCCACTGTCCATGCCCTCATATGTGACCTAATGCATCTTGGCTCGGCTTGCAGGGCAGCATGTGTGCTTTGTCTTGGGGGAGGTGGTGTGGAGAGCCTGGGGAGCAATCTAGAGGAGTCCCATTTGTAGGAACTGGTGCATTCCTTTGTCACAAGACTGAAAGTATGAATGGCCTTTATAAACTTAGGGCTATTGATTTCTGGCACTGTTTCCCACTCTCTCACCAATCCTGGAAACCATACTGGCAGGTAGCACACAGATTTCACCAATCACAGTCAAACAGGAAAAAATCTTGCCAAAATTTATCACCTTACATATGCAGTCTTGCCTAGGAGATGGCACAAGAAAGATGCTACAAGCTTGAGAGACAAAACTCATTTAACAGGCTCTTATTCTGTAGACATCCAGAACAATGTGTTTCTCTGTTGGCTTTGCTTCCCCGGGCAACTGCAGTGAAGCTGGAACACTCCTTCATGCGGCCCAAATGCCAGTTTCCATTTTGTAGAGTTACATGATTTGATTTGCTTTGGTGGTTCAAAAGTTCAATGGGGAAGAGCTCCTGCAGAGAGGAGAGCGTGAGCAGCTCGCACTAATAAATGGGTGCTTGCCTTGGAAAACAGCACATGTCTGTTCACATGCATCCAACCTGCAGGCTGCTAAAGCATCCCACTGAGAGTGGGCCTGGCAGGGGAAGTGACTTTAAAGACCTTTGAGTCACCAGGAGCAATACAAACAAGAGCCAGAAAAAAAACCATTTTGCTCTTTAAAAGGTTGTATAGTGCTTGATGCAGCTTATTGTACCAATTCATGGAATTTGTTTGAGGAAAGCATTTAGATGTCAAATCAGGTGTCAGTTCTGTGTTGTTGTTGTGCAGGATAGAGACAAATGGATACACAAACCCCATAGCTAAGAATGGAGAAAGCAAAGCTGGTAGCTGCAAGAATCCCAGCTGCTGTGCAGGGCCAGTCACAGTGTGGCAAGCCTGAGGGGAATCACCTCTGTCCAAGTCCACTGCCAGGGCACAGCTTAGTACAAAAGCAGAAGTACTTGGGAGGTTTCAGTTATTGTGCCTTGCTAAGGCCAAGCGAAAGTATTTTCAGAACAAATAAATAACAGTGAAACATAGTGTTCTTTTTCACAAAAAGAGGAGGTCAAAGCAATATTATTCCAGAAGCACTATACATCATGAATAAAATACCTTCCTCAAAAATAAAGTGTCCTGCCCTGCTTCGACTGGAGTCAGAGACCTCTCTAAAGAAGAATTAGGAAGCACAGGTAAGAAATTTTCCACACCAGTCTGCTCCATTTTTATGGCATCTCTTATCATGAAGCTTTTGAAAGATACTTAACAAGCTCTGCAGTGTTAACAGGACCATTCAGCTACCCATAGGTGCAAGATACCACATCAACAGCCAACCCCTCTGCCTGTAAACGCTTGTCTGTGGTGGGACAGGAAAGCTCACAGGACACAGGCACACCACTCAGGCAGCACAGAGCTTTGCAGCAAGTCCTCCTGGCACGCACGCTGCCAGCTCCGCTCCCAACACTCCCATCAGCTTCTCAGAGAGTGCTCTACCAACCTCCCCATATTAAATTTTACTTGTCCTCTACGGTTTCTCCTGCACACCCCTCACTGCTTGGGGGAAGAGCATGTGCATGGCATATGGTAGCACTGCTGCTCTGCAGCTCCGGGAGGCACTCAGTAGTCATAGATTAGTAGAATGGTAGAGGTTGGAAGGGACTCTCTAGTAAGCCGAGTTACATCCCCTCTCCCCCTTCAAATCTATTTTAAAGCCCTGTCAACCAGCCCCACACTCTCTTGTGCAAAGACTCTCCCCACTTTGAGAAAAGGGTCTCTCTTTGAAGCCAGCACACCTGATGCTGTATAGGTCATCCCACTGTCAAAAACCAAACCAAACCAAAATTGCTCTGGTGACACCAGCTATGGTCATGTATTTCAGACTGTATTCG